>JAJTUV010003531.1:17500-51489 GCA_021653895.1 Mastomys natalensis
TGCAATCTGGGTGTGACAACCAGGCTTCAATAATAGATGATGTTTATATTCTACATTACAAGGATCATGTGTACTTTATATGAAATGCTGAGAATATCCTACAAGAGATATTTCTACTTTAGAGATGAGAAACAGGAGATTTACAGAGGTAAATTAAATAGTAATACAGATCCTGATGCTGCTATAAAACCCATTGGTTTCCACTAACCATACATTTTTAAAATGATTTTTTAGTTTAATTTTATTCTATACATAGCAGTGTTTTGTCTGCAGATAAGTATGTGCACAATCTGTGTAATTTGTGTCCATGGAGGTCAAAAGATGGTATTAGATTATTTCAAACCTGGAATTAATCTGGGAACTGAACCCTGGTCCTCTGCATGAACAATGTCAAGAGCTTCCGTATGCTGAGCCATGTCTTCAGCCCTAACCATATAATTTCTTATTATATACAATATGAAGCCTTCAAACTGTATTCTAACCCTCCTTAAATCACTAGCAGATTGTTGCACTAACATGCTGTGTTTCCCTGGCAGGTCGTTGTACAGCGCTGCTTATGTGGCAAGAACATGTCCCACGTGAAGGCTGCCTGCATCATGTGCGGCTACCTGAAGCTGCTGCCTATGTTCCTCATGGTGATGCCAGGGATGATTAGCCGCGTTCTGTACACAGGCAAGCCGTGGATATATGAATCCTATTTTCTGTGCTTGATGTCTGTGGATTTTAAGAGAGGAAAAACTTTGATAGGTTAGAAGGAGAGATGGAGGGATGTAGAGGTAATTTTAGCTAGACCGATTTGTGCTCCTGGAGGGCCATGCTCCCACCCACCTGCTAGAGCCCTCTGGATTTGCAAATGAAACACACACACACACACACACACACACACACACACACACACACCAGGTAATTTTTGACATGCCCTGACTAGCTCAAAGGCTGGTCACTCCTAATTCTCTCTGGCTGGCAAACCCTCCCCTCTGGTACATCTGAGACTCCTAAACCTTCCCATGTACCCTAGGCCTGATCAGGGAAGTGGTGAGTGTTCACTTACCTGAAATCTTATTATGGCTGGTTGGCTTTCTCTCCTACTGCACTTACTTCCCATCCTTCTCCTCTGAGCATGGTGACATCCATCTGTTTGCTTTTCCTAGTTACAGCCCACACAAATCTAAAGGTCTACCTGCCCAACCATTAGCCATTGGCTCTTTATTGTTCGATCAAAAACCAACTGGGGAGAAGGACCTTCAGCATTTGGAAACAGAGATTCCCGATTTGGGGGGCCTGATTAATTCAAAGCATTGGAACCAATCTCCAACAGAGGGAGGCACTTCTGAGAAAAGAGTCTGAAGGAGAATATTAAGCAGATGTGTCACTCTTCTTTATCACTTTTGTACATGCTGCCAGTCTCCGTGCAGACTTCTGAAACTATGCATCCTTTTCCTGTGAGTGGATTTGATATAAGATCGTCCAGAAGTTCCCTGGGTGATGAGGTAGAAGTGAGCAAGGATGTGATAGCTGACTGTGGTGGTTTGAATATGCTTGGCCCAGGCAGTGGCACTATTGGGAGGTGTGACCTTGTTAGAGTAGGTGTAGCCTCCCTGGAGGAAGTGTGTCACTGTGGGAGTGGGCTTTGAGCCCCTCCTCCTAGCTGAAGTCAAGGCTTCTAATACTTCTTAAAGGATGCTTTTCTCCTCTACAAGGCACATGGAAGAAAGAAGCTTCACCAAAACAACATCAGAACAATCTCCAGAGTTCAAATCACTCTCCACACCAATGAGTGCCTCCATATTCCTACTAGGTTGACCCATTAAGTCCCACTTAAAGCATTCTATTGCTTTCCAATCCAAAGTCCCGAAATCTACATTACTCCAAACAAAAGCATGGTCAGGCCTAGCACAGCAATACCCCAGTCCCTGGTACCAACTTCTGTCTTAGTTAGGGTTTTACTGCTTTGAACAGACACCATGACCTAGGCAACTCTTATAACATTTAATTGGGGCTGGCTTACAGGTTCAGAGGTTCAGCCCATTATTATCAAGGCAGGAAGGATGGCAGTGTCCTGCCAGACATAGTTCTGAAGAAGGAGATGAGAATTCTACATCTTGTTCCATCTTGTCTTTCAGGCAGCCAGGAGGGTCACAAACCCTGCCCCCACAGTGACATGCTTCCTCCAACAAGGCCAAACCCACTCCAGCAAGCCCATATCCACTCCAGCAAGGTCACACACACTCCAACAAGGGCACACCTCCTCATAGTGCCACTCCTAGGCAAGCATAATCCAACCACCACAGAGACCTCTTAAAGGCACACATGCACATCTTGGTCTCTGAGAGAACTTCGAAACTGAATCAATTGTCAATGTTTGGGGAAAATTAATTTCTGAGTCAGATGAGGATAATTTACTGCCAATTTTTTTTTTCTTGAGGAATTACTTTTTCTTGTTTAGGAAAGGTAAGGCCAGTCATTTCTGAGGAACGGAAGACACATTCCATTGTAATCCATCACACAACATTGACTGTGTTTTCCCAACTAGGCATGAGTGTATCAAGTTCAAAGCTTGGCATCCAGTTTCTAGGCAAATATATCTTCTCCCATCTATGACCTTGTGTCTTCTCTCTGTCCCCCACTTGCAGATTGTACCTAGTCGGGTCCTGACCAATGAACTGTGTCTCCCCTTAGATAAAGTGGCCTGCGTTGTGCCTTCTGAGTGTGAGAAACAGTGTGGCACTGCAGTCGGCTGCACCAACTATGCCTACCCAACCCTGGTCCTGGAGCTGATGCCTAATGGTGGTAAACATCCATAGCATGTCTAGAGGATGCGCGGGCCATGGGGGATCTATTGGGGAAGACTCTCTAGCAATCCTTCCATTAATTCAGTCCTACTCATCAGATAGTTTTTGAGAATCAGTCACAGTCTATCAGTCATGTGATGGCTGGGTCTGGAGACTGCAGACGTGAGTTGGAAGAACACTGCTTAGGTGAACTCTGTCTTCTGACTCTGTTAACATTGAAATGACTTGTTAGTCAAAGAAGTTGTAATGCTACAAATGCATAAATCCAGAAGACTCGAAGTTAACTGTTACCTTGACTTCAGAATACTATCTCAATCTGCATGCTTTGTACCTAAGGATACACCATTCCTCATGGGTTTCTTTGGCTCTTACGATTTACCAGTAAAGTGAGCATGATTGTCTTAACCTCAAAGCTCAGTGTAGCTGTGCAGTCTAGATAACAAGCTTTATCTGTGAAGTCCTGATTATTAGAGTTTCAGAAAGTGATGATTGCTGTGGGGACCATACACAGAGCACACACAGAGCTGAAAAGTCTAAGTGGTCTGGGGTCTCTGTGGACACTTTCGTGCCATTTGTCCTCCTTGATATACACAAGGTCATTTAAAATTAAGGAACCACAAACTCAAGGTAGAATGTGTGTCATCTTACACTGTACTGGGAAGCCTGGTCCTCACGTACAGGAGGTTAGGAGCAGAAGTGTGAAGCTCTCACAATGATTAAACCTTTCAGCTTTGCCCATAAAGGTTTCTCAGCATATCATCTTCCAGGACTCTAGTTCTGTGATTCTCAAAGTGTTTGCAAAGGCAAGAGTTTCTTCTCCAAAGAAGGATGGTACCAGGTTCTTCCTTCTCTACCAAAGTTTCAGAATGTGACCTTTAAGTAATATTTAGCTCTTAAGCTAACACTAAGGTGAACCAGAGGAAGAACCTCAGAAAGTGTTTGCATTAGAAATCCAGATAGTTCCATTCCTTAAGCTGATTTTAAGGCATAGAAGCTAACCAGCCACATGATAGCTTTGTAGTTTTAAAATTAAACTCCCAGATTAAAAGACAAGGATTCCACTGCCGCATCATTTACATTGAAATAAGATGAATTTTAGTATAGCCTTGTTCTATCCTGTATTGATGTATTCACTGATTGAATATCCAAGAAAAATTCAGCAGTGATGAACACTGATAGTTGCATTAGGTAATAACTCTGTAATAATGTTTTTATCCTTGATTGGCTCTTTGATGTAGCAAATCACTCATAAGCCATGACACTTACTCTAACCAGAGCTTGCTCCCTCTGACCCCAGGACTGCGAGGCCTGATGCTGTCGTCATGTTGGCTTCTCTCATGAGCTCCCTGACTTCCATCTTCAACAGTGCCAGCACCCTCTTCACCATGGACCTGTACACCAAGATAAGGAAGAAGGCGTCGGAGAGAGAGCTCATGATAGCCGGACGGTGAGGGAACCTGGTCTCTGCCTAGAACCTCTCTGATGAGGGGGCTAGAGACAGGAACTACAGAGCCCTGCCTTAGATTCAGGGAACTCTAAAAATGTACTTCTACAATGGGGAAGAATCATGAAGAGATATCCAATCAACCTTTCTCTTCACAGACCCAAAAATGATAGCCATAGTTTTAAACAAAGTAGTTTAGTCTTTCAGACTCCCACTGTCTAATTGTTATTCATCCCTTCCCCTTATCATTATCCCTGCACCATTGCTTCACAAACTCAGTCTGTGTTTAATGGGATATACCTCCCACTGTAAGTCTGATGCTGAGTGTCTTTCCTTTAACAGTTTCTGTGGGTTCTGTAGGAAACATCAGTTACCTCGCCCATGTTACACAGAGAAATTTAACAACTGTATTCACTAAAGGTTGAATCATGCTAGACAGAGACAGATCCTCAAGAAGAACAAAGTCCAAGAGACTGCTTGGAGAGTTAGGAGATCCTGGGCAGACTGGGGGCCTTGAAGGTGGTGAGATGGAAGGAAACAAGAGATAGTAGCCACATGGTGTCCATTTCTTCACTTATTTTCAGGCAAAATCTGTCTGCCATTTTGTACAATGCTTTAAAACTTCAAGTGTAGAACATAGAGGGAGAACAAGAAACATAAAAAAAATGGCTAATGTTCTGTTTGGAAAAACTGAAATGCTTGGGGCTGGAGAGATGGTTCAGAGTTAAGAGCACTGGCTACTCTTCCAGAGGTCCTGAGTTCAATTCCCAGCAATCACATGATGGCTCACAACGATCTACAATATGATCTGATGCCCTCTCTGGTATGTAGGTATATATGAGATAGAGACTCATACACATAAAATAAATAAAATCTTTTTTAACCATAATTTTTGTCAAGAAGTAGAAATTACTAGGACCCCCAAACCTCATCTTGGGTTCCATATTTCCAGAGCTAAGAACTGCTATTGGTATGCAACAGGCAGCTCAAACCTTCCCAGGTTAGGATAGAGAAGCAGAGTAACACAGTGGGATTCCTAATTCTTCCATGGCCAGTTATGTTGCATTGTTCTGGGATAGTTTATTCATTTACTCACTGGATAGATGGATAGATAGATAGATAGATAGATAGATAGATAGATAGATAGATAGACAGATAGATATGTGTGTTTACACATATATGTATTTGTACTTATATAAATATATATTTATACTTATACACACACATAGATCATATATAATATATATATATGCGTTGTGTATATATATATATTGTGTGTGTTAATGTGTAGTGTGTGTTTGTGTATCCATTATAGGAATATATTAGAATTTACTGTTCATGGCGTCTGACTGGAGTGTTTCTATCTGTTAGCTTATATGAACATGTAATTCTGTCAAAGATATTGAAGGTGTGTGTGTGTGTGTGTTCGTGCATTTAATTTTAATTAGTATTAAAGAATATTCGGTAGTCTCAATTAAAAAAATGTGGGAAGTGATTTTGGAAGAAAAGGCATTACGACTTTTGCAAAAATCAATGGTAAGAGTAATTCTGAATGACTGACAAAATAGCAGGGGTATCCTTTTTTCCTTTATACCATATACTCATGTGGGCCTCGTATGGCGAGAACAGATCCCTCTGTGTGGGTTGGCAGGTGAGGTTTGTTCTGAAGCCATTAGGAAACAGAAATCTCATTCTCTGTAGATTGCACTTGGAGGAAACCTGGGGATCGGTGCTCAGTTTTTCAGAGGTGGGACTCTCCATCGGCAAATGAGTACAACATCTATGGAAAGCACTTTAGAAGAGCTTTAATAAGTTTACATCCACATTGGCTGCAAGGGGAAGAGAGTGGGTGTAAAATAGTGTGCTTTTTCGGCAATAGCAACCATAATCAACACTTTACCCACCTGGCATACAAACTGGAAAATGTTCTTAGTTCCAGATCTTGACTCTTTACAAATGAAGTGAGAGAGAGAGAGAGGGAGAGAGAGAGAGAAAGGAGAGAGAGAGAGAGAGAGAGAGAGAGACAGAAAGAGAGACAGACAGACAGAGATAGAGACAACACACACACAAGAGAGAGAGAGGAGAGAGACAGAGAGAGACAGAGACAGAGAGAGACAGAGAGAGACAGAGACAGAGAGACAGAGAGAGAGACAGACTCCCAGGAGCCTCCTGGCCTGGAGAGGGTAGCGACAGGGCACAGAGTAGGACACTGGTGTGGCTTAAAATCTGAGGGTCCCAGCCATCCTAGCTCTCTAACTATACTGAAATGCTGAGGATAACTTCTGGAAAGTCCTAAAATCTTTCTCGCTCTTGCTGAAGGTAGACAGCTGTTGCTTAGGAGATTAACACCTGTAGCCTAACAGTAGAGGATTGGGCAATGTGGCCTTTGTTCTATCTCACAGGAACTTTCAGCCTGTAGTCAGAAGTGACAGGAAGTAAAGGGAATTGAAAAGTGTCTAGTGTTTACTACTAAGTTGTAAAAAGTTTCCTATGAAAGCTATCTAAGAAAAGGGGAAAGCAGAAAGATCCTAAGTGGGACAAGGGAAAAAATCTTGTTTCTTTGTCCTCAGTATACATTTTGCAGAATACATGATCACATGTTAAAAACTTCATCACAAGTTCACACATAAAATCAAATCATAAACTGAAATAGAAGTTTACAACAGAGAATGTTTACATGCATATCCATTAGGAGTAATTATCTGACTAAATATCCATCACCTGTCACAGCTCCGCAGGTTGACTGAAAGTTAAAAACCATAACTAAGTTATTAGTGAACTTTTGTATAGATAAACCCAGTCAATATTTTATCTTTTGTCCTATCACCTATAATAAATTGTTAGTTCCCTTTTTACGACCTTTGGTTAATTGTTTTACAACCTCTTGAAATGTGCTCTGAGTAGCAGAAAGTCTAGTTACTGTCTAAGAGGTGACACATGGGAGGCTGGCAGAGTTCTCATTGCAGTTTTGACTATCAGAAAAGGACCTAATAGCAGTCCCACTATTAAAGAGCTTAATAATCACTGAAATAATTTTTTTAGGAATTCTTATAGGATCATTATTAAGAATTAAGAAGTCACCTATTTGTCTATATAGCATCACTAGAAATCAGAACATCTTCTGAGATCTGCAAAGATCTGCTCCAAAGGGGTGGGCTAATAACTAGTGATTATCATATATGTTTAATAATAACAGGAAATGCATATTAATAGCTTGAATCTTTCCTAAAATGATTTTCTCCTGGGCCTTGCCTGTCGGAGCTTCATTGTAGGTATAATCTAAAGCGAAGTCATCTCAGGAAGATCACCTGCTAGTTACTAGCTTTTCCTATGATGACTACTGACAGCAGACAGAGAGACAGAGAAATAAGGCCTGAGTTTCTTGGTGACTTGGATTTTATGAGGCTCAGGATGGAATAGTTCCAGCAAAAAATCATGTGGGAGAACCCTGTTATTAAGATCGAAGTCCCCCTTGACTGGATTGGTCTCTGAGTTTGGTGCAGACTGAAGGACCCCTTCTCAGCGGGGCTTCCCTCTCTGTCTGACTTTCTTTAGAAAGCATCCCTGAACACAAGCAGGTGCCTGCCCTTATCTGAAGATGATCTTATGCATTGCTACATCACTCAGTACATAAGTCCTGCTCTGGCTTCTCACCACATGGTAATTGGAAACTGTATTATGCCCAATTAGCTCTTTCCACCCGTACCCCTAGAACTCTATGTACCCTACTCCCGGAAGAGTAAGTTTATCTCACTGCAGCAGTCTCGTGTCTGTCTGGTCCACCTACACTCCACCTCTGTTCCCTTGGTCCTCCCTGGCCAGCCAGTGGCCAATGACCCCTGGGGAGAAGGGAGACCCCACAAACTCATAGGCATAAATGCTGTTAACATTTCAGCCATTATGTTAATAAGTTTTCCACCTATGCTGCCTAAAGCTTACAATTTCTCATAACAAAGATACGAAAAAAAATCAACCACTGATTTTTTAAAAAATTTCTTAATGAGATTTATGATTTTGTGTGGGAAATAAATAATTAACAACTACGTTCTGTATCCTACAGCCATAAGTTCTGGGAATAAATTCAGAACAGGATAAAAAGATGTATCAAAATAAATAGGTACCTAAAGTGGTTTGAAATGGGTGTAGTGTGGACTCCCTTGGCTTTCTGGGAAGAACAATAACGAATCTATTCTTCTGGTAGGATCAGTATTCATGAATCTAGGTTTTTATTTAATATTCAAATCATTTTCCTATTTTCGCTACTTGTTATCCTCCTGCTTGCCACGAACTTCATGTGACCCACTATTACGGTGATCCCATACTAGTGGGTCACATTTCCATTACCCAAGATCAGTTTCCGGATACTTTCAGGCCCCGTGTGCATCTGTCTTCTGCTGGGCATCTGCTTGTACAGAGTGAATGAATGGGATGTGGTACTTTGGTCAACAAGACAGTCATATTAGGGCAGAGGAGTGTGTGAGAGACAACACCAGCTTAGGGGATAGCCAGGAGGAGTGAAGCAGACTCCGTTACCTACAACAGGAAATCTTATTGTGTTGGTTGTGTGACAGAAGGCACTGAGGCAGAGCCAGAGGCTGAGGGTGTGACTTATTTTTCAATGATAACAGCATGCAGTGGGGATGGATGGTCAAATCTTTAGTCCTTGAGGCATCACACTGAGACTGTTTGGTTTTCCCAATACTTGTGAGATTAGAGCAGCTTATAAAGCTGAAACACTTGTCCTTTGACAGACTTCCATGACACATCCCCACACCTCCACCGCCACCACATTTTCTCAGGAAATCACAATGATTACTAAATTGCTTGTTCACAATCATTTAAGACGCTGGGTGTTGAATAGCAACTCATCTCCCATGGACCACAGCTACTTCTGATACCTTTTACCTCCTAACAGTATTTCAACAAATTCATTTTATCTGGCAAAATACTCAAGTTAGGAAGTGTACATTCCCATTTCTTACCACGCCACACAACAATGAGGTGTTTGATATTTTAATTCTAGTCTCTGTGAACTGACTCAGTTTCCCTCAACCTTAGGAAAAAGGAAAAGGACAAATCTGACTTATTTATCATATAAATTATTAACGATGGATAGAAGTAGTTTAAGGTTTGTTTCTAATTTATTCAGACCATGAAAAGTACTCAATTGCTACAATTTGAGTCAATTTCATGAATACATAGCTAATTTCAGGAGTAAAAATAATACAGCTTGTTGTGGTAATTATTGAAATCGGCCTCTGGCTCAGGCCGACTATCTAAGCTGCAGCAGCTCTGCCTAGCCCAGCCACCATGTTTCTTGGCTGGAGGCCAGTGCGTGCTGCAGCTAGAACTGGCCACCAGAAACACCAGCCCTGCCACCCACTAGATGCCAGCATGAGAGATGGCTCTGCCAATCTTCCATGCTGTCTCTGCAAGGCAGGGCATTGCCCAGACCATTCCGCCATCCATGTGGGTGCAGTAAGAGAATGAGACGCTAATTCTTATAGATTAATCAAAGGCTCTATATGTTTGATACTGATTAATAACAAGATGCCCATAAAAAGAGAGTTGTATCCCAATTAGCTAACCTAATTATAAGTTTATAAGTTGTTCCCCAGGAGTGCTTTCCATACCTGTGTTGTACTCTTACATCCCTGCCTCTCTCGCTCCTCCTTTTCCTTTTATCTCTTCCTCTCCTAACTCCTCCTCTTCCTTTTCCTCTCCTAACTCTTCCCACCTTAGCTTCTCCTACAACAGCTAATTTTTGAGAAGTCTATTCATTGACATTTTTACTACCTGATATTCTTCAGGCACAGCATGGGTTCATGCAAGGTCAAGCAGCTTGCCTTTCCTTGGAAATCCAATGGAAGAGCAGAAGATTCATGTCAGGACAGTGGAGCTGGGCATACTGCTTTTGTTTAATGTTTAAATCACACTGTTTTCCTGGCAGGATATTTGGCATTATCCTAATTGTCATCAGCATCCTGTGGGTCCCACTGGTTCAGTCGTCACAGAATGGACAGCTCTTCCACTATATTTCCTCATTTGCTAGCTACATTGGGCCTCCTCTTGGCGCTGTCTTCATTCTTGCCATCTTCTTCAAAAGGGTCAATGAACAGGTAAGGGAAACTTAGGGAATACATTTGCAAGAATGAAGTGAAAATTAAAACTTCCTCTGGAATAGAAAAGGACATTCTTTTCCTTAAGCACAGTTGGCCAGAATATTATTCAAGAATATTACTCAGGAGCTTGCCTCAGGAAGACATCTTAAATCTAGACATTCAAGACCAACCAGGGCAGCACAGTGACATCCCATCTCTAACGTAATGCTTTCTGTCCAATCTATGTCTGTCACTTAAGGCCCATTTCAACTTCACTTGTGGTAAGCCACAGTTTATAATCCTCGCAAAAGTACGTGACCATGGATGGAACACACAATCATATTAAACTCTTAACATATTTAACAAACTATGTACATTCATTGTAAAGTATTTAAAAACCACTTATTTCAAAACAGGACTTCCACATCCAGTTATAGTTCTACCATATAATAATATTGACATCAATAAATCAAACAACTCTGTAATACAGAAACAACCGTGTACCTACCTTATTTGAGTGCCAAGAGGTTGGAAATAGAAGATTTGTAAAATGTTTACAAGAAAAAAAGTCTACCACACTACTACTACCTGAAATACATTAAGTTCTATTATTCTATAGGTGATTGATTCTTGTAGACCATTATTTTAATCCACCAACTCTGTAATTAGTCTATTAATATAGTCTTCTGGTTAGGAATGGGTATGGAGAAGCTGATGTCTGTTCTGTCTGCCATGTCTTAGTAAGCAGGGCATTGAAATTCAGATGTAGTTTCCACAGTCTAAAGCTCCTATTTCTGATCCCCTTGCCCTGTTAGTTCCAGAGAGCAGAACTGAGAGCATGCATTTCCAACACCATAGGTCTCTAGAAAATAGAAAAGCTTTGACTTGTCAAGCATACCTCTTATCAACCCTGAAAATTGTGGAAATATAGATCTACCTCACACAATATTCAGCATAATAAATAGCAAGTGTTTAAATCTATAGATTGGAAAACAAAAACAAAAACAAAAACAAAAAAACCTTAACTTTCGTCAGAATGGACCACACAGCTCTGGGATTCAAAAAATCAAATGTGATATCTAAGATATGGAAATTAAGTAATTTCAATCATTCTGTAATGTGTACATCATAATAGAACCTCGTTGTACCCATAAGTGTATACGAATAGCATTGGTCAATAATGAATAGAATAAAATAGAAAGAAATACACAATGTATAACTGGAGAGATGGCTTAGAAATTACAGGCACTTACTGTCTCTGTAGAGAACCCAGACTGGTTCCAGCTCCCACACTTGCTCTCAACCACCTGTAACTAGGTTCTGGGGCTCTAGTTCCATCTTCTGGCCTCTGCAGGTACTTCATGCATGTGGTACACATACAAAGAAGCAAGCACATAGACACAGACACAGACACAGACACAGACACAGACACAGACACAGACACAGACACAGACACAGACACCACAGACATAGACATAAATCAAAATAGATACGTTTTAAGGTGCTCTGGTGTCTGAGAAAAAAGACAGCAATAGCTCACTAATAAAGACATATTTTCAACTTTCCTTACTCTGAAAACTTGTGTTCTTGACTGTCCCTTAAGGGAGCCAGCAAGCAGGATGGTAACCTTGTTTTTTGTTTTTTGTTTTTCCTTTCAGGGAGCCTTCTGGGGGCTAATGGTCGGACTTGTGGTAGGCCTGACTCGTATGATCACTGAGTTTGTATATGGAACAGGAAGCTGCTTGGCTCCCAGTAACTGTCCCAAGATTATCTGTGGAGTACACTATATGTACTTTGCTATCATTCTCTTCTTTGTGTCCATGATAGTAATCCTGGGAGTCTCCTTCCTAACGGAGCCAATTCCTGATGTTCATGTGAGTAATGTTAGCTACTATCCAGGCTTAGGCCCTGGAAACATTGTAACTTACACTAGAGCTAGGATCCACTAAAGGACTGCTTTGTGCCCAGCATATGCCAAGTGGCAGAGAATGGAGATGTGTGAGACTAAGAAATGAACTGGGAATTCACAATTTCCCTAATGTGGCTGGGGAATAACTCCAGGCCATTGCCACTGTTTCAAGATACCAGAATGACAGCACCTGGTGTTGCCTAAGAGACCAGGAAACGTCAGAGAGCAGAAGAAGCACCTGGGCTGAGCCAGTTTAGGGGCGAATCACATATCATCCAGAGTATGGAAGGGATGAAATACACAGCAGCGAGGATGAGAACACGGAACATATGATGTTCATTTTTGTCATATGATATTTAAATTGACCAAGAGTATAAATAATATTCAGTGTTGGTAAGAAAGTGGGAAAATGCCCACAATCCACAGTTGTTGGTGAATATGTGAATCTTATGATTTCTAAGAGGATAACTTGTAGTTGCCAATTTTTTACTTCTTATACCTATGGGTAAAAAAATACATACTTTTAGTGTCTTATTGAAATATACACAAATTAGGGAAAATATTAATTTTTTTCTTAGCACAACAAGAACAATCCAGATTTTTTAATCACTAAAAGAATAAGTATATAATGGGAAAGCACTAGTATATATTTAAATGTCCATAACATGGTTGGATCAGGAAAAAGATCTGCAGATATATATTATGTATATATTTGTTTGTTTCGAGATAGGGTTTCTCCGCATAGCCGGGCTGTCCTGGAATTCACTCTGTAGACCAGGCTGGCCTCAGAAATCCACCTGCCAAAAAAAAAAAAAAGAAAAAAAAAAAAGAATCCACCTGCCGCTGCCTCCCAAATTCTGGGATTAAAGGCATGCACCACCACTGCCCGGCAGACCTGCAGAATATTATAATATGCTATACTATCATTTTTGGATATATAAAAAGGGGGACAGAAATACATTTGTGTAAGCATGGAAAAAATCTTAAAATGTGAGTCTGAGCTGGGCTATGGTGGCACTCAGGAGACAGAGGTAATGTGATCTCTAAGAGTTCAAGGCCAGACTGGTCTATAGTAAGTTCCAGAACAGTCAGGGCTAAATAGTGAAACCTTATCTAAATAAATAAATGAATAAATAAGGAAATTAATTAATTAATGGTCCTGTATTTTTCAACAGAATTACCTGTAGAAGGGGGCATATTGTGGGAGATCAGAAAAAAATAATCTTTTAAAAAATATGTATACTAATCATTTAGTAACATTGTTTCAGTTTATTGATACCATGTAATAATACTTCTATATATCTTGTGTTTATCATTCACATTCTTTAATGTTGTTCCAATTTGCATATGTATATGTATATACATATGTGTGTGTGTGTGTGTTGGTTGCACGCGTGTGTGTAGTAGCCAGTACAAGATGTCTACCTTGAGAACTTGAAACATATGGCAACTGAGAAAAACAAAATAACTTTATTAATGACATGTACCAGAACTCATTACTAAATACTTATATTTGATAGCAGAAATGAACAAAAGAGCACAAGAAAGCACATATTTACAAAGGAAAATGTAATATGAAATTATGTGACAACAAGAATAATCATAACTTACCACTAATTCTTAAGGAACTGACTTTCTCAAGGATCAATGAGATGATCATTGTGTCTCAGGAAATACATTGGAGTCTTTAACTTCTGAAGTAGACCGATTAGTATTGATTAGTATTAAGAGCTATTTCACGGATATCTTGAAACCTGTTGTGAACTCATGTAGCAAAGCAGTACTGAATCAGGCCAGGTAAAAGTTTGGGGAGTGAACACTTGAAGAAAGCTAAGGCAAGTTAGGGTCAGAATTCAAGGACTCTGATGAAGGAACTGTTACCAACAACAGTAGGGAGAATTCTGGAATATTTAAAAATACGGACACATTCTAAGAATGTGTTTTCCTTTGAATCCCAGGGTGGGATATTGACTGCTTCAGAGCATCCACAGCAGCTGACTGTGATTTGCTTCCTGCTCTAGCAGGCGTGGGGTTTTGCCAACTGCAGAGAGTTTCTGCAATTGTGTGACATTTGGAATTCTAGGGACACTTCAGAGGGTATATAAATGCTAGGGCCTTTATAGAGGCTGCTATGGGTTGGTCTTTAGTTGGTGTTTCTTAAATAGACATGCACAAAGAAGAAACAAGAGCTCCATCCCCCTAATCAGCAGGAAGTAGTCTAACTGTAATGTTGCCCCCTTTCCCCTCCATCCTTTTTTCTCTCCTACTTAGTGTTAGGGTATTGAAACGGTGGGATGAGGGGAGAAGAAAGAAGAACCCACAAAGTAGTTAAAAGTCTGGCTGCAGACAACAAAAAGACTCAGTATGAGAGATGCTATTTTAATAGTATGTTATAACATAGCACATAAATTTTTTATGTCAATAGAAACAAAGAAAGATAAATCTTCACCAACTGATGGAAGACAGCCATAGATATGATTTGCATGGCTGAAAATACTATAAGTCTTAAACCCATGGATACTTGACACAGTGTCCTTAGAATGGCCCAAGACTTCACGGGACTTAAATCTGTGGCAAAAAATAAATAAATAAAAATGGTGTTTTTGCTATTTACTTTCAATGTTTTAAATGATTTTTGAGGTGGGGTTCTTGCTATACAGTTCTAGTAGTCTGAACTCTTGTTCAGAACAGGCTGTTTTTTCAAATTCACAGATTTCTGCCCACCTCTGCCTCCCAAGTGCTGGGATTAATCGACAAACATGAAGATATAAATTATATCACATATAACAATCAAAATGATATCCAACAGTTATACTAACAGTTTTCAGGTGAGATTGGAAAAGTGTAAATCAGGAACAGATCACAGATACTGTCTAAGGATGATGCATCTGGAAAGACAAATTAATACAAATGTTTTTTTGTTTGTTGTTGTTTGGTTGGTATTTTTTGTTTTTTGTTTTTTGAGACAGGGTTTCTCTGTGTAGTCTTGGCTGTTCAGGAACTCACTCTGTACACCAGGCTGGCCTTGAACTCAGAAATCCACCTACCTCTGCCTCCCAAGTGAGTGCTGGGATTAAAGTCATGAGCCACCACCGCCCAGCTAATACAAATGTTTTAAAGAATAAAAGTAACTATTAGACTGGATAAAGTAATCACAATGTATGGCTCACACAAGGAGTAAGATAGCGAATGTAGCCAAGGGTCTCTGTAGGACAGCTGAATCTATGCCCTTCCTGACATTGCAAGCTCAGAAGTAGAAGTCTCAAAATACTACTTGGAGTTGTGGGCAAATAGCAGAGTTAAAAACAGAAATAATTCAAAATGATTGCTGTGTTTTGGTGAGATCTTTCCTTTTAACCTATACCGCCCTGGCACAGTTATGTTTTGAAAACCATACACTAAACAACGTATCATTGAGTCATTGTAAATATCTCCCCATCACTAATGAACTTGTGCACTGTCTCTGTTTAGCTATACCGCCTGTGCTGGAGCCTTTGGAACAACACAGAGGAACGGATTGACTTAGATGCAGAAGAGGAAGCTCAAGAAGAAGTCGATGGTGCTCTTGAAGGAGGTGATGTCTGGCTTACATTTGTTTTAATGTACAAACACTGTGTGTGTTTGGCTATGTGGCCTCTTATGGCTTATGTTTGTTTTGAATCCCACTAAATTCAGCTCCTGAGATTTACATGTATGTGTATAAAACTAAAATATTTAAGGCATGTCCTCAACATCCTGATCATCCAATATGAGATCCACTTATTCCTCTCCAGTCCATCTGCCCATCCCTCCATCATCTATCCATGAAACTGAGTGCCAGCTGCCAAATTAACAATTACAGACTGACCCATCTCTACATACTGTGCTCGACAGATCAGACTCAATTGGTCATGCCTGAGTGTCTCACACAATCTCCTCTCCACCCTTAGTCCTCACTGTTCTCCCTAATACATCTTCTCCTCCAGACTAAGCTAGTTGATTTGTTGTCAATGAACTAGCTTTCAGGTTTGTTTCTCTTCGTTTTTGTCCTTCTTCAGTGACCTTTTCCCCTTAGTATACTGTTCCATTTACAGTATTTGAGGTTACTCTATTAAATATGTTGTCTACATTAGGTTAGATGATAGTTGGGTATTTCATTAATTTTCAGCTTCTTTTAGACACAAAGGTCATATACTTTCTCCCCCCCCCCCAAAGAAATACTTTTGTTACGTTTCACAGATTTCTGCTTTATCTTTAATTATTTTTCATAGACTACTGTTTAGAAATATGTCTTAATTTTTCCAATGCCACCATGAAGAGCTCTACACAAATTCTTTTGTATGCGATCTGCTGTACCATCGGGACATATTTTTAAAAGTCTGACTGAAGGGCATGGGCATTCTCCATGGACCCCCTACTTGGGAATTAAATGCCCTTGCAACAACCTTTAGCAGTTCTGTTTGCATGCCAACTTCCTAACACGAGTATTAAAAAAAATTCAGTGTTTACTAATGATGAATGTGAACTGCTATTTCAAAATAATTTAGTTGAAATCTTTCTTTTTGAGTGTTTGTATAATCCACCTGTTACTGCTGTTTGAACTATTCCCTTCTTGTTGTATGCTTACATGAGGGGCTGATGGTCTTTTCTTCTATTTATAAAACCTTATTGTGATATGTCAGTGTCCCCAACCCCAGATTTTGCTTCTTTTTATTTTGTTTATTGAATTCCTAACATGCAGAATTTTTGTTTCATATAATCAAATTTAAACATTTTCCCCTGGATTCCCCTGACACTTGCAAGTGGTGGTGACATTGCTCATGGCCATTTATACTGCACCAACAGTGATTTAGTTCCTGTCTTTGGTGATAATTTATTAATGCCTTTTCTTGTTTCAGATGATTCTGAGAAATCCCACGGGTGTCTTAGGAGAACATGCAGCTTATTCTGTGGTCTGCAGAATACAGGGCCCAAGCTGACCAAAGAGAGGAGGCAGCTCTGAAGCAAAAATTCTCAGACACATCTGAGAAGCCCTTGTGGAGAAATGTCGTGAACATTAATGCAATCATCCTCCTGGCTGTCGATGTCTTTGTCCATGCCTATTTTGCCTGAACCCTGAATGAGAAGCAAATTTTATTTGTATTGAGTTTTCTTTTATAAATTTGACTGTGTGACAAAGGTAAATGACCAGTTGGAAATGTTGTATAATTAGATTTGTATACACATCATTTGTTGCTTTTATCATACGTTTGTGAATAGTTTAAAATTCTTTTTTCTCTAGCTCTATTTAGCTATAAATGACAATGTATATATTTTTAAGATATACACCATGGCGATTTGATATGTGCACACTTTGAAATGATTATCATGATCAGTTTAATTGACTCATCATCTGATTTGGTCATCCTTTGCATGTTTATAGCGACACCATTTAAGATGTAATCACCTAGTAAATTTCAGTTTATACAATGAATTTTTAAAAATGTAGTCAGCATAATGTACATGGGTTCCCAGAATTCCTTTTCTAATCCAAAATTTTATGCCCTTTGATCAACATCTATTTCAAAACTTACAATGTCTGAAAACTCAGTATTCATTGGAAATTATGTGATATCCCAAAATGAGCATCATGTGTCTGACTACAAAGCAAGCTTGACTTCTTCTATCCACATGTTCCAGGATTTTGTCTCCTTATCAATTGTTTCTGTGGAGCAAGCTTCCTTTTGTATCCATATTTACAAGGATTTGTAATGCAGTTGTATGTTTGTCTTGTGTCTAGTCTACCTCCCTGAAAAGGGAGTATAAATATGATAACAAACTAAAAGGCTTGACCTCGTGTTTAATGGAAATCTGTACCTCATATTCATTCCTCCCTCGCTCTTTCTCTCTCTCTCTTGTCTCAGTTCTAGAAAGGGTATTTGGTTCATTTACGTTCACACAGCCTGTGAATGGGCAGAGTTTGGTCATCAGGTTTTCTATTTCACATAGTTGCCTTTATGCAAAAACCTCATTATTCATCCTTAGTGTGGGTCTCAATATTTAACTCTACCAGGATCGAATGGATTGGGCTGCTTATATTACAGTTTGGTAAAAAGATGGCCTGTGCCATTACCGTGTAATTAATCTGTATTAGAACATTACAATTTAATCAAAAGGCTACGGATGCCTGAGACACACATAGGAGCCCCTCTCTCATCCACCCTACCGCCATCACCACATCCACTAACCTCCCTGCAGATCCACAGCTCCTGAACTAGCCTTGCCTATCAAGTGCAGTTTCCCCTCTCCCATCTGTGAGACACCCAAGAAAAGACAATATACAGTTGTGTGAAAAATAAAGACAGTCCAAGATGTGAAATCTGGGTTCTGTAAAGAGAATGTAAATATTAAAGAAAACTCGAGTGAAAATGGAGGTACATTTAAAAAACTCAATAAATTAACTAGAAAACTCAAGGGAAGCCAGGCGGTGGTAGCACACGCCTTTAATCCCAGCACTTGGGAGGCAGAGGCAGGTGAATTTCTGAGTTTGAGGCCAGCCTGGTCTACAGAGTAAGTTCCAGGACAGCCAGGGCTACACAGAGAAACCCTGTCTCAAAATAACAAAAAAAAAAAAAAAAAAAAAAGAAAGAAAGAAAAGAAAACTCAAGGGAAAACTTTACAAATAGAATGGGTCAAGTCAAAGATAGAATATCAAGACTTGAAGATAAAGTAGAGGAGTTAGACCAAACAAGCAAAGAACATGAACACACACACACACAGAGAGAGAGAGACAGAGAGAGAGAGAGAGAGACAGAGAGAGAGACAGAGAGAGACAGAGACAGAGAGACAAAGAGAGAGACAGAGAGAGAGACAGAGAGAGAGAGAGAGAGGAAAGGAACATGCAGAAACTATGGGATACCACGAAAAGGCCAAATCTTCACATTATAGATATAGATAAAAGAGAAGAATCCTAGGTAAAAGGCAAAGACTAGACAGTCAGCATTGTCATGGTTGGTTTGATGCTGTTTTCTTGTGTCAACTGACACAAGTTAGAGTCATCTGGGAAGAGGAACTTCCTCTATCAGATTGCCTGCAGGCAACTCTGAAGTACATTCTCTTGATGAATGATTGATAACGGTGAGTTCAGCTATGTGGCAGGGGGATGATGTCATTCCTGGACAGGTGGTCCTGAGCTATATAAGAAAGCAGAATGGGGGATGGGTGGGGGGCGGGAAAGAAAGCAGAATGGCCAGCCAATGAGGACTTTTCCAATACTCATCTTTTCTCTGTGGTCTAGGCTTCAATCTTTGCCTCTAGGTTCCTACTGACATCCTTCAGCACTGGAATGTGACCTGAGACTTGTAAGATAAAATAAACCCTGCACTACTCCAGTTATGCTCACTCTGGATATTGTTTATCACAACAAAAGAAACCCTAATTAAGACAAAGAACATAGAATAAAACTTCCCTCAAGTGCTTTTGATTGCAGTCTTTTCCCCCCATTAATTTATGTATAAATAAATTAGTTTACATCCCTATTACACAAACCCTCCTTCCAGAACTCCCCTCACATGCCCCCTCCCCTTCACGTCTGAAGTCACTGCAGGACTAGGCACATCCTCTCCCACTTGAGGACAGCCAAGACAGCCCAATTAGGGGGACAGGATCCACAGGCAGGCAGGGAGGCAACAGAGTCAGGAACAGCCTCTGCTCCAGTTGTTGAGGGACACACATGAAGACCAAGTTGCTCATCTGCTATATATGTGCAGGGGTCTGGGTCCAGCCTGTGCATGCTCTTTGGTTGGTGGTTCAGTCTCTGGAGCCTCCAAGGGTCGTGGTTAGGTGACTCTGTTGATCTTCCTGTGGAGTTCCTATTCCCTTCAGGTTCCTTAATCCTTCCCCCAACTCTTTCACAGACTTCCTGAGCTCTGCCTAATGTTTGGCTATGGGTCTCTACATCTGTTTCCATCAACTGCTGGGTGGAGCCCTCTCAGAGGACAGTTATGTTAGCCTCCTGTCTGCAAGCATAATGGAGTATAGTGTCAGAATTTGTTCTTGATCATGGTCTTTATAAGGCAGTAGAGAGCAAACTAGGACGCCGTCCGTAGCAATTAGACAATTCAAAGAAAACTACTTTGAGATTTCATCCCACCACAGTCAGAAGAGTCAAATTTAAAAAATGGCTGTGGATTGAAAACTGAGTTCTCAAAAAGAAAATAAAAATGGGAGGTGGGGGTTGGGGGAGGGTGGACTCCTTCCAAGCACATAACACAAACAGCAACCTTTTGGATTCTATTTGTCCTGACACCCAATAAATAGAAATGTGATTCTCTCCTGCACCACCCAGCCTTTTAGCGTTTTTTTTACCTTTTCCTTTATTTGCTCCACAGGTTCCTGTCCAACATCTCCTCTCCTCTCCTCTTCTCCCCCCTCCCCTCCTCCTCCCCTCCCCTCCCCCCTTCCTTCTCTCTCCCTCCCCCCCTGTCCTTCTTGCCCCCCCTTTTCTCTATCTCTACCCCCTTTTCCAGGTCCCACCCCCTCCCCCCAATAAACTTTCTTTTAACTAGGCCTTTCACATAGTATGGTCCCACCATGGTATCTCCACCAATGCTGTAATTATACTGCATTATACTGGGTTATAAAACATAACAATGATGGCTCCACAGGATGGTTAAGAGGAAGGTTTTTATTGTATATATGATGGAGACCATCCAACAAAGTTTGCAGAGACCTTAGGCTAGACACCTATCTTGAACTCATTTCTGCTAACCTGAGTAGACCCTTACACCCTTCGGAATGTATAAACAAGGGGAAAAGGAAGAAGAAGGCTGGGTTTGGATAGTATAACTTGCTTCATACCTTTGAGGCCCTGAATGCAATCTCAATCCCCAGCTCCCTTTAAAGTAAAATAACGGTGTTACACACCAAAAGCAAATTACCTGTAATAGAAGTTAATAAAGGAAGACCCGTGCCAGGTCCAAAGGAAATTCCATTTCCCCAGATACCAAAAGGCAGTTCAAACATCCAAAGTGGCTTAACCTAGACTAGGTGAGGATTAATGTATAAAAGACTGTCCTCCTCAGGAACTTGTGAAGAAGAGTTCTCCTCTACCAAAAGGATTCATTTCTCTACCAGTGGCAAATGGGACAAATGGCTATCTGTGATGTCCATTGGCATACTGTAAGACTTTCAGGTTTTGGTTTGAACTTAGAATTCAGGTCTTGGTTTGAACTTTGAATCCAAGTCTTGGTTTAAATTTAAGATTAAAAGAATCCCATTGTCCCAGGACATATCCCAGGAGGGGCACATTCCTTAGTCAGAGGACACTTGCTAGATTAACATTCAGAGAAAGATGGGAGAGGCTGATTATCATTCCTCAGACCCCAGGGGAGGGAACCCACCTGCGGGTGAGGAAGGCCCAGAGCACACAGACACATTCCAGGACATTCCTTGTCATAATCTGAGTCACCTAGAGACCAGACCTGAAAAGGTCAGACTTTGTGGTTGCCCTCGTGAACTCTGTATAAAAACCACTCCCAGCTTTGTTCGGGGCTCTCTTGCCTGCATGCAGATAGTCCTAGTGCACTAGTATCATCAAATCTCATGTTATTGCAGCAAGTCCTGTCCGTGTGTTTCTGTGGGAGTGGTCACCTGGTTTTGGATCTTAGAGTCCAACATTTGGAGGTCCCACTGAGATAGTCGCTCTCTCAGACCCCATGGCTCTTGGGATCGGAGGTCCACTCACTCGAGCAGGTCTGTGTGCTGTCTGTCTGTTCTTTGCTTTTGTATCTGTGAAGTGTCTGTGCCGTGGCATGGCAACTGTCTGTGACTCTGTGAAGTCTCTGTGCACCTGTGGCAGGGCCGACCGCCTGTGTAGCCTGGTTTCTGTGTTCATGGTAGTAGCGGGAACTGGGCATGCCAACGGAGAGTGGTTTGTTTGCGACCCTGGGATAGGGTCAGGTTACCAGATCCGGGAGGCAATTTGTGGGAGTGGAAGCGAGGGGATGTACTGCATGTTGCAGGCCAATAGACTTTGGAGGATGCTCCAGAGTCTGTCTGGGAGATAGAGTCGGAAACAACCCCTTCTCTGTTTGAAAGTGGTTTTGCAGCCACTGCCGCCTGGCGTGGTGTTTGCTGTGCTCTCGTGGCAGTGTATCCGTGTCTAATTCTGTTTGTGTTGGTCATTGCTGGTGGTATTGGAAATCTGTTAGATTTGGTCCAGCATAGGCTGGCCAAGTCATCTAAATCTGTTCAATTAGGTCCAGCGTACGCTGGCCAAGTTGTTTGGTTATTAGATTCTTCCACCGGCCGTTTTTCTATGTCTTGATTGTGTAACCTGGTTTCTGCGCCTGTGTTGGGCGAAAACTGTCTATATCACCTGGCTTATGTGCCACCCATGAAGGGTGAGCTGACTGTTGTTTTTCCTGTTTTCTTGGCAAACTGTCTGTGTTTTGGTTGTCATTCTATGTGTTATTGGACTTTGACTGATGTTATTTTGGACTGAATCTACTGTGTTAAACATCCTAATTAATTACTAAAAAAAAAAGGTTTAAAAAAAAGGTAACATGGTCACTGGCAGAGGAGGAGATGGAGCCAGTGCAGAGAGCTGCTGCAGAGCAGAGAGGCAGGTCCTTTGGCGAGTGGGTACCGCAGTTTGGGCAGCCGCCCACTGCGTGTAGGGTGTTCTCCAGGTGGCACTGCACGGAGGGTGCCCTCGCCCAGCCCGCGCTTTCGGGTGACAGCTTGCAGCTCCCCTAGTGTGGCACCCTTGAACCACCCGGCTGAGCAGGCTGCACCAAGGGAAGAAAGCTCTGTCCCTCTGCTGTCAGAGGCAGCAGCGGTGCAGCACGAGATGGCTGCCTTGCCTGGCATGCATGGCTGGGCTGGGGACACCAGGGTCACTACTATAGCAGCCCGGAGGCTTCCCACCTGCTGCTCATGGAGACCTTGGCCTCTGGCCCCTTCTGTACAAGAACCCAGACAATGGAGGGGAGAAAGAGCCACAACACAGTGGCTACAGCTCCTGGTCCGCTCCCTGCTCTCTGTGGCCAGGGCATCCGCAAAAAGATAGGCAGGGCCCAGGTGATTAAGAACCTGGCGGAGGAGAAGGACAACTTCCCTGAGCCATGGCTGCTGGACAAAACAGCCCCGGCGAGTTTATTCACTTGAGAGTTATAGTAATATATTTTTTATTTAAAAAAAAAAAAGTGTGAGTGAATAGTGCTGAGACAAGTCACGTGACTCCAGCTTAGAAATTCTGAAACAACGAAACTGCTTGCAGGCAGGTCGCCTGCTGTAAAAAGTTACAGGCTGTCCTGAGTCAGAGAGCCAAAAGAATAGGCCTCCGTTTTGTTACAGATACTAATTTATAGTAAAAAAAGGGTAAGCTAGTTACTCTCTGCTTATGGTAGCCACCCATAGGGACTATGTACAGGTGATCAAAGCAGTAGCAAAAAGAGTCTGTAGGCCTGGATCCCTCAGGCACCCAGACCAAGTGCCCTATATAGTTACTCAGATAAATATTGCAGAAGAACACCCTTCACCCAATAAAAGCCTTTCTTCCCCAAGACCCTTGTACATTCTGGCTGTCAGGAGTGCTCTTCAGGACAGAAGAGCAAGAGAGGATATCAGAAAAAAAAGAATGTTCCCTCAGACATGGGGCACCATCAATTGACCAGATCGTGGTCAACAGTGGGTTGCTTCTGACCAGATCTGACTGGTGCCCTCATGCTGCAGAAGGTAAGGGGCACCAAGAGCCCACTCCAGATTCCATTGGTAGATCTCAAAGGGGCACATGAGGTCCCACTAATTTTGACTGAGGCATGTGAGGTTAAGCAGGGATCAGATGAGTTGCCCACCGCCTTTCTAAAATAGCTCACAGAGACATTCTGTCAGTATAGACAAGGCTATTAGATACCAGGAAAAAGCTTCAGAGGCTAGAGAGTCTGCAAGATAAGTCATTAAAAGATTTAGTGTAGGTTGCTGAAGAAGTCTACCATAACAGATAGACATAGAAAGAGAAAGAGCAGAAAAAAAGAAAAAGAGAAAAGAGAAATGAGAAAAAGAAAGGTGACAAGAAAAGAGTTTACAGAGAAGCTTAACTATAATAGTTAAGGGAAAGCAGAAAAGGGAGACTCCAATCAAAAAGAGGTGAAAAACTCCTTGAAAAGGACCAGTGTGCACATTGCAAGTAAAAGAGCCAGCTGCTGAGCCTGAGAGTGCTGGGCTAACAAATTGAAGCCGGGGTCAGAAAATCCCAGGCCTTGGGAAAAACACCCCAAATGGTGAAGGTGAAGACAGCAATTGGGGTAGACGGGCTTGGACCCACCAACTCTTGGTGGACACAGGGACTCAAACACTTGGTCCTCCTCCAAGCCAATGGCCCTGTTTCCAAGAAAAGATCTTGGTTCCAAGGAGCCACTGATATCAAAATGTATTCATGAACTACCCAAAAATGGTGGACCAAGAGATGGGCTGGGTATCCCATTCATTTATGGTCATCCCAGACTGCCTCTACCCTCTGTTGTGTTGAGACTTACTCCTCAGGATGGGGGCCCAGATACACTTCCTGCCTGACAGGCTGCAACTAACTGGCCCCAAAGGAGAACAGGTAGAGAAAAGATTTCTCCTACTGACCCCTGCCAGGAGCCAAGGCAACCTGCTTTACAGACCGGAGCAGTTTTCTCCATGCTGGCCAGAGACAGGCTGGTGCTGCTGTGGTGGATGGTGCAAATATCATCTGGTCTGAACTTCTACACACACACACCCCGAGCTCAATGGTGCAGAAAGCAGCCTTGGAACTTGGAGCTGGCAAGAAAATTAACATCTACACAGACAGCAGGTATGCCTTTGCCACAGCCCATGTCCACAGGGCTATATACCAAGAGAGAGGACTGCTCCATTAGAAAAAAAAACTTAGATCTCTTGGATGCCCTGATGAAGCCAGCAACTGTGAATGTTTGTTGCCCAGGACACCAGAAGGGAGGAGACTCAGTGGCCTGAGGCAATAGCCAGATAGATCAAGTGGCTTGAAAAATGGCTATACAGGAGCCTGTCCCGGTTATGGGCCTACAAGAGTACCCACTAGAGATACAGAAGAAGAAAGGACTCAGATTGTTAGCCACCCTGACAACTATTACCTAGAGAAAAAGGGGCAATGGTGCAAAGAGAGAGAGAGAGAGAGAGAGAGAGAGAGAGAGAGAGAGAGAGAGAGAGAGGAGAGAAAACTATACTCCCCAGAAAGCAAACAAAAGATTTACTAGGCTAAATGCACAGATGGACTCCTGAGAGCTTAGCACATCCAAAAGATCTAAGATATATAATGGACCTCACGTTTTGGGCCAGAGAGATAAAACAGTGTAAGGTATGCCAGCAAGCAAAGGTTTATGAGGCTTAGAGTAAGCAGGAAAAATACTAGGCAGGGACAGCCTAGAATATATTAAGAGACAAATTTTACAGAAGTTAAGTCAGGAAAATATAGATACCCTCTAATATTTGTAAAAATGGGTTGGGGCTTTCCCCACCAAGCAGAAAACAGTTACTGTGATAACCAAGAAGATATTAGAAGAAATCTTCCTGAGGTTTCAAGTGTACGAAGTAATTGAATCAGATAACCACCTTGCTTTTGTTTGTAAGTCAGAGATTGCCAGAGATATTGGGGACTAATTGAAAGCTCCATTGTTCCTACTGTCCCCAGAGCTCAAGATAGGTAGAGAAAATAAACAAAACCTTAAAAAGAGACCTTAACTAAATTGCCTTCAGAAACTGGTGTTGGCTGGCTGATGTCCCTTGTCTTGTCCCTGTTCTGAGCCTGGAACACCCCTCTTGTATGGGACCCCCACTCCCTTGACTCCAGCTCTTGACTCACCCTCTCCCCCAAATTACTTTTCAGGCTAATGAGAGGCTGTTCCTGGTGTTGCTGACCTTCATGACCCCATTGAAGTAGATGGAGTAACTGCCTGACTTCATATAACTCAGACCAGCACCTGCACCTGATGCCAACTGGAGAACAGCCAGACACCTGAGCAACCCTCTCAAGCTCAAGATCACCTGCTGTCCTACAAGGCCAAAGAGCAACAGGCCTTGACTCCTGAGATATCTCCACCCTAGAGGCACAGGGGTAGAGATTACCCAAATGTCAGAGATAAGAGACTTTTGAATCCCAGCTGCATCCCAGCCTTATAGGGTGAGGCTCAGGGTGTGTACATCCAAAGTTGAATGACAGCTTGTGATTCTAGGATTGGAATCACCCACAAGAAAAGGGGGGGAATGTAGGACTTTTGGGTCTTGGTTTGAACTTAGAATCCAGGTCTTGGTTTAAATTTAAGATTAAAAGAATCCCACTGTCCCAGGACACATCCCAGGAGGGGCACATTCCTTAGTCAGAGGACACTTGCTAGATTAACATTCAGAGGAATAAGGGAGAGGTTGATTAACATTCCTCAAACCACAGGGGAGGGAACCCACCTGTGAATGAGGAAGGCCCAGAGCACACAGACACATTCCAGGACACTCCTTGTCATAATCTGAGTCACCTAGAGACTGGACCTGAGAAGGTCAGACTTTGTGGTTTGCCCTCGTGAACTCTGTATAAAAACTGCTCCCAGCTTTTGTTCGGGGCTCTCTTGCCTGCATGTGAGAGAGCCCTAGTGCACTAGTATCATTAAACCTCATGTTATTGTCCTGTCCGTGTTGTTTCTGTGGGAGCATGTCCCCTGGTTTTGGATCTTAGAGTCCAACAATACCTAAGCACAAACTGGGTTCCAGGCTCCCTCAGTATCACAAGTACCTGTTACACATTTCAGAGTCCACACTAGCTTCTCACTTTCCTTACTCCCTCCAGCTCACAGGCATCCCTCCCCTAAGGTTTTCACTCTCCATACAAACTTAATATTCTATATTCTTTTATTAGTGCCCTCTCTCTCTCTCTCTCTCTCTCTCTCTCTCTCTCTCTCTGTTCTCTTGCTCTCACTTTCCCTCCCTCACTCTTGTTCTGGCTTGCTCTCCCTCTACTCTCTCTCTCTCTCTTTCTCCTTTCTCATTCTCGCTTTCACTCTCTCCCTCCCTCTCCCTCGTTCTCATTCTGGTTTGCTCTCTCTCTCCTCTCTTGCTCTCCCTCTCTCCTCTCACTTTTGCTCTGCTCTAGGCCTGCTGCTTACATGCTGGCTATGATCAGACTACTTCTTTTTCTCTTTTCTCTGTATGCTTCTAGATGCCTCAAAGTGGTCTCTCTCTCTCTCTCTCTCTCTCTCTCTCTCTCTCATATATAATATACTAAAAGATTAATTTTTACTTTTAGCAGACTAGTAGTAAAAAGGAGCCAGGAGAGCAGGTCAGCTAGCTCTGAGGCCTTGTGCTCCAGGAACTTGGCTGACCACAAGGTGGATGATAAGGTTGAGTAAGACTGAGTTCTAATGAACAGGATGTTTTCCCCATGCCATGACCATTTCTTGAATCCTGTTACACCTGTCATATGCTGAATTGTATATGCTGAATAATGGGTTGGGACTTTCCGTTGTATTGTCTGCTGGAATTTTCCAGCGTTCCCCCTTACTCTCTGGGTTGTGGTTTTTTTCCTTTAAATATCCTACACTCCCCTAGCTAGGGGTTGAAGCTCCTCTGCCCCAGTGTGGGTTATGAGTCTTGACCTCAACTCTTTGATTACCCCAAAATAAACCTCACCTCTTGTGATTGCAAGAAGATTGGTGTCTCGTGAGTCATTGGGTGGCCGTGATCTCCCGTGGCTTGAGAGGGGGTCTCCCCTTCCCCGGGGGGCCTTTCACTACAACAAAACCCTTATGCCTTAACAGAGTGTGAAAAGGAAATAAAAAGGAAAGGAAAGGACTTCACTGCTCCTAGGTATGGTGGAGGAGACAGTTTATTCTAGAGATGTGGGAGAGCATAGTCAGAGGCAGACACATCTGGGAAACTCATGACCCTGAGTCACGTGGGAAGAAGGGGAGGGAAAGGGAGCAAATGGAACCAAGTACAGCAGCCAGGAGGTCAGAGGTGCAAAAGACAGGTGGAGAAGGGCAGAGAAAGCAGGTAACCAAATCATCTGTATTATACAGGGAAGAGTCTCTGGGGAAGGATAGCCCAGCCCCTGGGCTGGAGAGTTCAGGGTAGAGTGTGGAGTAGGCCAGCATACCTAGTAACAGGTATTGACTGAGGGATGCTGGGAGAACCTGGGGCCAGGACTGTTTGATATGTAAATATGCACCTCAGTCCCTTCTGAGAGGGGTGGGGGTTGAAAATAACATTAACTATACCTCATAGTGGTCTTGTCAGTTTATACACCCAGTAATACCTTTAAAATCAGAGACAAAAGAGTCCTACACTGAAAATTACAAAACAAAGATAAAAGAAAATTTAAGAACACACATGCAGGCTGGACAGTGGTGGTACAGCCTTTAATCCCAGCACTTGGGAGGAAGAGGCAGATGGATTTCTGAGTTCAAGGCCAGTCTGGTCTACAGAGTGAGTTCCAGGACAGCCAGGGCTATACAGAGAAACCCTGTCTCAAAAAAAAAAAAAAACAAAAAACAAACAAATAAACAAAAATAGAACACACATGCATACGTGCACTGGGGAAAAATGTAAGTTTTTTGTTCTTGCCAAAGCAACATCTATCAAAATACCAATCACATTCTTCAAAGAAGGGGAGGATGGGGAATTCTGAAAATGTGTATGCTAACAGAAAGCACACTACAGCCAGAGTCAAACCTAACTTTAGTAAAATTAACAAAGCAAGAGGAATTATCCTTTCTAATTCCCATCCATACTAGAAACCTGCCATAAAATGCCATAGACCTAGTCATCTAGGCCAAAAGAGAACCTGAAAGTAAAGTGACCCACAGGGGAGAGGAATTTCAACTCTATCAGCCTCATCAAAAGCTCTTGGAAATCATCCCTCTAACTTTTTAGTTAGAGGTGTGTGTGTGTGTGTGTGTGTGTGTGTGTGTGTGTGTGTGTGTGTGTAAGAGAGGGAAAGGGAGAGGGAGAGAGAGAGAGAGAGAGAGAGAAAGAGAGAGAGAGAGAGAGAGAGAGAGAGAGAGAGAGAGAGAGAGAGACTTGTCTGCTCTTCAGTTTGGTTTCAAATGTTTTACACTTCAGTTTTTACACTGCATTCATTACTGCTGAAGAACTTCTACCATTCAAATTTATTTTTGTTTGGGTCCAGATTGGGAGAAGGGGTTGTATATTTTACATACCAAGTGTATATTTTATATACCAAAGCAGACCTGGCTTCCAGGTTTTCCCAGAATCCTTCAGTCCTTTCCTAGCTTGCCCTGCCCTCAATCCTGAACTTCCCAGCCAAGGAACTGAACTGCCCTCCCCCCAGAGGCTCCTCCCTAAATAATCCAGACATTTTGGTCTCCTAGGCCCCACCTCTCCCTCCCCCACTCCCCTGTCTTTGCTTCTCCTTCTCTCTGTACACACCTCCTTTCTTTCTCCCCCCCCCCCAATCTTCCCACTCCTCATGGTTATTTCCTGACCTTGGTCCTTGAGGCCAGTGAATTTGCCAGAGAGCAACTTCCCAATAATCCTGTATTTAATCTAATCTAATCTGGCTTGAATTGGCTCATTTCACCAGGAGAGAAATAAGTTATCCATTTTTATCATAGAAAAAAAAATTAAACACTCCACATAATAATTTGAAAGAAGTAGACATGCCAATATATCAAACACACACTCACACACACAGGTTTTGAAAACAAAGAATAATTCAATCTCCATACAATTTATAAATTATAAAATTATAAATTGTAGCCCTGGGAAGGAATGCAGTTCGGTGGTAAAACTAGTACACACAATCCCTAGAGTCAATCCTCGAAGCACTTAGCCTGTAAAATCTTAAATGTTTTAAATTAACATATCTTTTTTTAAAGAATTAAGGATGAAGGGCTGGAGAGACAGCTCAGTGGTTAAGAGCACCGACTGCTCTTCCAGAGGTCCTGAGTTCAATTCCCAGCAACCACATGGTAGCTCACAACCATCTGTAGTGGGATCCGATGCCCTCTTCTGGTGTGTCTGAAGGGAGCAACAGTGTCCTCATATACATAAATTAATTTTTAAAAAAAGGATAAAAACTTAAAATTGTCCATCAAAATCCTTGGGATGCTGGCAAAGCTATAAACAGAGGCAGGCAAAAATCTTAAATTCTTGATGGGACACAGTCCAAGAATGGAGCCCTGTGAAGAGAATTCTCAGGTAAGGGGAATACTGAGTGCTTGTAAGGAAGGACACCCCAAGAAGACAAGAGTCTTGTGACTATGGTTTCTTCTAAACACAGAATTGTTCTTTGAATATACTTCGTGCTCCTCCCAGGTTTAGAGAATATGCATGGGTTTACTTCAAATTGTTGTGTTTTATAAAAAAAGAAAGAGTGCCAGGAGTATGTTTAGTAGAGGTGCAGTTGGTTTGGGGGAAGGGGGTGCCTCCTCAGGCCCATGCTAAGGCATCCCATCCCCCTAAGGTACCAGATATATGGTGGATATAGTATAGAATAAAATTTATTTAAGGCATGGGAAGGGGAGTTGGAATGGGAGGAAGGAGAATAGAGAAAGAGGAGAACTCCTATAGACCTAAGACAGAGGCATACATCAATAATGCTATGTATGTTCTCCATAACAGGTAATAAGGAGCAATATAGAAGCCAACCTAAGGCAGACACAGTCGCTCGGTCACTCTTTATTTACCCTAGATGGGATGAAATCATGTGCCCTGTTCAGCTGCTGGCACTGCTCATCTTAAAAAACTAAAAAGGGGAAATTGTACCTTTCCCTCAGCCTTGAGCAGACCTGAAAGACCTTGTTTACCACAATAGATCAAATAATAGGACCTAGGCGGAGTTACCCACCTTGGCCGCACATACAACCTGCTATAGGAACTTAGAAGAATAAACTGCCCACTGAGCTTGCCTTGAGACATCTCCGGCTGTGACTACGGATGGGTTCCCCTACCTGTCTCCAGCTGAAACAAGAAGTGGTTCAGTAGGGCTTTCCTTTAAATTGAAGAGCTGAATATTAAACTTCGAGCCCTGATCAGAGAACTTTGTCTTGGCTTCACCTTTCTCTTGCCCTCTGTTCCTTTCTTTATTTCCAGCCCCGCTTTCAGGAGAACCTGGTTGGTTCATGGCTGCAGGCAACTACAATACACCATTCCCAACTGGTCATTTACCTTTGTCACACAGTCAAATTTATAAAAGAAAACTTGATACAAATATTCTTCGCTTCATTCAGAGTTCAGGCAAAATAGGCATGGACAAAGACAGCGACAGCCAGGAGGATGATTGCATTGATGTTCACGACACTTCTCCACAAGGGCTTCTCAGATGTGTCTGAGAATTTTTGCTTCAGAGCTGCCTCCTCTTCTTTGGTCAGCTTGGGCCCTGTATTCTGCAGACCACAGAATAAGCTGCATGCTCTCCTAAGACACCCATGGGATTTCTCAGAATCATCTGAAACAAGAAAAGGCATTAATAAATTATCACCAAGACAGGAACTAAATCACTGTTGGTGCAGTATAAATGGCCATGAGCAACGTCACCACCACTTGCAAGTGTCAGGGGAATCCATGGGAAAATGTTTAAATTTGATTATATGAAACAAAAATTCTGCATGTTAGGAATTCAATAAACAAAATAAAAAGAAGCAAAGTCTGGGGTGGGGGACACTGACATATCACAATAAGATTTTATAAATAGAAGAAAAGACCATCAGCCCCTCATGTAAGCATACAACAAGAAGGGAATAGTTCAAACAGCAGTAACAGGTGGTTTATACAAACACTCAGAAAGAAAGATTTCAACTAAATTATTTTGAAATAGCAGTTCATATTCATCATTAGTAAACACTGAATTTTTTTTAATACTCGTGTTAGGAAGTTGGCATGCAAACAGAACTGCTAAAGGTTGTTGCAAGGGCATTGAATTCCCAAGTAGGGAACCATGGAGAATGCCCATGCCCTTCAGTCAGACTTTTAAAAATATGTCCCGATGGTACAGCAGATCGCATACAAAAGAATTTGGTGCAAAGCTCTTCATGGTGGCATTGGAAAAATTAAGACATATTTCTAAACAGTAGTCTATGAAAAATAATTAAAGATAAAGCAGAAATCTGTGAAACATAACAAAAGTATTTTTTTTTGGGGGGGGGAGAAAGTATATGACCTTTGTGTCTAAAAGAAGCTGAAAATTAATGAAATACCCAACTATCATCTAACCTAATGTAGACATCATATTTAATAGAGTAACCTCAAATACTGTAAATGGAACAGTATACTAAGGGGACAAGGTCAAGAAGAAGGACAAAACGAAGAGAAACAAATCTGAAAGCTAGTTCATTGATACCCAAAACAACTAGCTTAGTCTGGAGGAGAAGATGTATTAGGGAGAACAGTGAGGACTAAGGGTGGGAGGAGATTGTGTGAGACACTCAGGCATGACCAATTGAGTCTGATCTGTCGAGCACAGTATGTAGAGATGGGTCCATCTGTAATTGTTATTTTGGCAGCTGGCACTCAGTTTCATGGATAGATGATGGAGGGATGGGCAGATGGACTGAGAGGAATAAGTGGATCTCATATTGGATGATCAGGATGTTGAGGACATGCCTTACAATTTTTAGTTTTATACACATACATGTAAATCTCAGGAGCGAATTTAGTGGGATTCAAAACAAACATAAGCCATAAGAGGCCACTAGCCAAACACACACAGTGTTTGTACATTAAAACAAATGTAAGCCAGACATCACCTCCTTCAAGAGCACCATCGCCTTCTTCTTGAGCTTCCTCTTCTGCATCTAAGTCAATCCGTTCCTCTGTGTTGTTCCAAAGGCTCCAGCACAGGCGGTATAGCTAAACAGAGACAGTGCACAAGTTCATTAGTGATGGGGAGATATTTACAATGACTCAATGATATGTTGTTTAATGTATGGTTTTCAAAACATAACTGTGCCAGGGCGGTATAGGTTAAAAGGAAAGCTCTCACCAAAACACAGCAATCATTTTGAATTATTTCTGTTTTTAACTCTGCTATTTGCCCACAACTCCAAGTAGTATTTTGAGACTTCTACTTCTGAGTTTGCAACGTCAGGAAGGGCACAGATTCAACTGTCCTACAGAGACCCTTGGCTACATTCGCTATCTTACTCCTTGTGTGAGCCATACATTGTGATTACTTTATCCAGTCTAATAGTTACTTTTATTCTTTAAAACATTTGTATTAGCTGGGCGTGATGGCTCATGACTTTAATCCCAGCACTCACTTGGGAGGCAGAGGCAGGCATGATTTCTGATTCAAGGCCAGCTGGTCTACAGAGTGAGTTCCTGAACAGCCAGGACTACACAGAGAAACTTTGTCTCAAAAAACAAAAAACAAAAACCAAAAACAAAAAAACAAAAAACAAAATAAAAAACAAAAAACCAAAAAACAAACAAACAAAAAACATTGTTATTGTCTTTCCAGATGCATCATCCTTAGACAGTATCTGTGACTGTTCTTGTATTTACACCTTTCCAACCTCACCTGAAAACTGTAGTATAACTGTTGGATATCATTTTGATTGTTATATGTGATATAATTTATATCTTCATGCTTGTTGATGAATCCCAGTGCATGGGAGGCAGACGTGGCAGAAATCGTGAAGTTGAAAACCAGCCTGTTCTGAACACAGAGTTCAGACTACTAGAACTGTATAGCAAGAACCCCACCTCAAAATATTTAAAATTGAAGTAAGTGCAAAACCCATTTTTTATTTTTGCCACAATTAAGTCCATGAAGT
>JAJTUV010003532.1:0-50968 GCA_021653895.1 Mastomys natalensis
TAACTCCATTTAAAACTGGTTTAGTTTTTCCTTTTGAATAAAAACACCTATCCTCCAAATTTCGACCATGTAATCTAAACAATTTTCTTTTAGGATAAATAAGTTTTCAAAACAATTACTATAAAAAAACAGTATGTAACAGTAAAAAAAAAAAAAAAAAAACTTAGTCACCAACATTTTTGTCTTGTCAATAGCATTTTGAAACGGACATAAGAAAATTAAGTTGAAGACACAGATAAAAATATAGATCCAGAAATCTTTAAGTGTGTTCAAAGCCAACAATACCAGAAAATGGTTTACTAAAATGGCAAGCACAACATGCCAACAGGAAGTAAGTGCTGAAACATTAAGCAAGGAAGGAGGCACGGGACATAAAATAGGGAGTTTAGAAAGAGCTTATTTTTTAATGACTAGAAACATAGGGACAAGAGAGCCACCTTGTACATTTTTTTTAAGCACTTTTCGAAGTCTTCCTTTCAAGATTCAATCATGCAGTCAATTTCCTAGACCTGCCTGGTTTCCCAAAGGCACTTACTGCGCCCAGCATGACTCCTGTGCCAAAGTATCACTCCCTCTAAGGTGTCCCTTTCTCCCTTAACAGCCTAGACCTTTCTGGGTGAAAAAGTTCCAGAAAATAAATATAAAAGGACTTTCGGTAATTGTATATGAAAATTCTTGGAGTTAAAAACAAAATGTTATTTCTTTTGTCTTAATTTTTCCCATTTAAAAAAGAGGGCAGGGAGGGGGTAGGGACACACCCTCTTAGAAGCACTGGGGCGGGGGACTGGATAGGGAGTTCCTGGGAGGAGGATGAGGAAAGGGGATAACATCTGAAATGTAAATAGGTAGAATATCCAATTAAAAAAAAAATGCCAGGTTGACTCACCAAGAAGGAGCTTGGATTCCTGAAACTCCCAAAGTCCATTCCACCACAAACCTGTGAACAAACATTTCACATGGAGGAGGGACCCTGTTAATGACCAGAATGGTGATATCACCATCACCTTCACATGACACTAGGCGTAGGGCAAGCAGGAATGCAGGAAGCAAGTGACACACCCCTCTGACTCAGCCAAGTTTCAGTGCTTGCAAATCCTGGCTCCATTATTTCCTTCCTATGTCATTTTGGGCAATTGGCTTCATTTCTCTGTGCACTGCTTTCTCTACAGTAAAACTGAGTAACAATCATACTGGCTTTTCAGTTAATACATGTAAAGCATTTATATTAAGATCTATCTCCTGGGTAACTATCAAGAACTGGTCAGCACCGACCTAGATGCCAGGGATATATTTAGAAAACGATCTAACACATACTATGAGTTCAATAAATGTTAATTCAAGAGTCAAAAAGCCTTATCTGGCACTCCAACATTTACTTACTTACATACTTACATACATACATATCTAACTCCAGGGGAGGTATGGTACTCTATTCCAGAATCAAGTATGTGAATATGTCTCTGATAAAACATACAGACTTAGTCAGCTAAATAAAGACTACAAGTGGACTCACATAAGCTCCGGTCAGACTTGCCACCAGTTTGTGACATGAAAATTTTTTTTAATTTGTTAGAATCTTTTGGACTTTAGAAGAATTGATAGGTTTCTATTTATTAAGTAAAGGATAACTTTCAATTGAAATCTTTTCCTCACTAATTCTCAAGGTATGAGTGACAAAATAAATTGCTAAAATGATTGCAGAATAGAAAATACCTTCAGGCATCAAAAAATGCAAGAGAGCAAAATTAATGTATGATAGATATTAATCTAAACAGTCTCTTGCTTTGATACAGTGTTTCCTAGATTCTCATCCTGCCAATTCATTCCATAAACACTTCTCAAAGTCTCTTTTTAAAGAATATTAAAAGTAATTTTTGAATGTAAGATAAAATGCTTAGGGCTTATGACTGCTTAAAAATACACTCCTATTTATTCCATAGGAAAAAGAAGACAAAAGCTAGGAAATGGCAAATGATCAGTTGGTTGGAAAGCATGTGTCTCATAAGAACACCGAAGCCTCCGTAGTCATCCTTGGGGGAAGAGGAATAAATGCTATACCAAACTGGTAAGCCATTCTGCTGTTACCAAAGGAATTCTCTCCACATTGCATTGAAGGAAATATTTGCAGCTCTTCAAGAGCCTACAATAATTGGTTCAAGATGTTCTTCTTGAACACACACATGGCTGGTGAGCACTGAATAAAGGGTGTACACAACCTCATAGAAGCTGACTTTTACTCATTACTCCATATGCTGGTACTTATCTCTCCCAATTTTTCTCATACTAATTTTGTATTAAAGTATGGCTTCCTTCTAGGCCTATGCTTCCCACTTTCATGCTGATCCTGTATACAAAGGCAAGTCAAGAAGACGTGAAAGGAGAGGAGATCATTATAATGCCACATAGTTTTCTCCTTCTTGTTATCCTTCTACTCAATGAGACTGTAGCAGGAGGTCTGAATGACATTTATAAACTGAAACCTAAAAGCTATATTTCAATACCTAACTACTCAGTTGTCAGAGAACAACATTTTGAGGCTTAGCTGGGTTCTAACAGATAGCTATTGTTACTTTAAGGCCTCCCCTTCAAAGTAAGCTTATACAAACACACACACACACACACACACACACACACACACTAACATTTGAAGGTATACAGTATACTTATCAAATACTATTGGGTAGAAATGATTGAGGTATGTCTCTCAAATGGCTTCCTTTCACTTTGCTGTTTTGCAAACTCACAAAAAAACAAATATGCCGAAATACCAATACCTTCAGTAACTCTGGAAGAGAATTCAGAGGAAAGTTTTTAGATGTATATTTAAAATAATAAACTCAGAACAAAGAAAGACAAACTAAATTTTAAAGATGAAGATTTTGGAGAATCTTCTGGGACATACTTTCAAACATTTACTATTTCAATTTATATTATATCCCATTTTTAATCACTCAAGACAATGGCTTCTAAATGTCTGAAGAACATCTGAAGTTTTATATAGTCTTTTTATTATCCAGCATGTATTAAGCCCAATATTAAATTACAATATTTTTATCCAAGCATTTATGTGAAATACAGAGGAGAAAATAAGTATTAGTCACTGAATATACACTAGCAATAGGATATAAATTACCTAGAAATACTGTCACACTTTCTCACTATTTTCTGTCTCCTTCTCAAACCTTTAAATGCATGTGTGTCAGGAGGGCACACATTAATTACGCCAAATGACTTGTGACATTCACAGAAATTTGCAACGCCAGTGTAGTGATGTACAGCTGGGTCTGCATCTCACAGCCCATGTTTGTCTTTCATTGAAACTTAAGCCTTGGGAGCTATTAGCCTAAGAAAAAGGATCTTCAAAACCTTAAAGTGTGGGGGCACAATTTACAGATTCCAACATATTCTTCCCATCTGCAGCCCACTGAACTAACAGAAACTCGCAGCATTGCTATCCTGTTATGGCTTCTTCTTTTAAACTGAGGATTTTATGATTTCAAAAGGAACAGAATGAGAGCCAGAAGTCAAGAACGTACCTTCTACTTTAATTCAGTTGGGGCTACTTAAAGAAAAATAAATAATATTACACCCTTTATAACTCGAAGCCCAATTCTGTTTATGTCATAATTGCATGTTTATACTCATAATGGAGATTGCCCAGAATACCTATATAATTACTGACACTTAAAAATTTCCATCTTTGTAAGTATATATCACATGATCACTTCTACTGACCAATAAGAAACACAAAAATCAAGCAGTCACCTACTATCCCAATCTGCTTGTTAGGTTCAACCTTTATGCAATCTTATTTCAGCAAAGCCAAGAAGTCAAACATTCACACTAATATAAAACTGCTATCTCAGTGTCCTTTGGAACACAGATATTCACAGCATTACTGTTTTTTTTCTGGAATAGGAGCGGCTAAGATTCAAAACCAGAAAACTGAATTTGAGGTTTCTGAGAAAGGAAGGCAGGCAGACACAGGGGTATCACAGCATTAAGAGTTAGTTGCTCGTTACCATCTTGAAAATGTTATGCACTGTATGGAAATCAGCACCCTTTTGCTTTACTAATGTAATCAAACAGAACAATCTTAAAACCATGACATGAATGGAGAACAAATTCTATGACCACCTTAATCTGCTGTTCACAATCAGATGTTTTGGGTACACGGCTTCAACTTTCATTTTGTAACGATCTAGATAAAATACGACACACTGGGGAAGCAAAGGAGCCGAATAATTCTCAAAGTATCTCTTCAAATCTCAACTTGCTAGTCAGACTGAATGCAAATCTCTATCCATGGAAAATTAATGTAGCAATTCAAGCAAACAGCCCATTTTGATTTCATGCTTTGCCCCACTGAAAAGGAAACCAAGTTCAAAAAGTAAGATCTAGTTCTATTACATATGTTTAGTTGAACTAGTAACACCAGCTCAATTTGTTAATTACTTGGTTCCTTCTGAGCTTTTATGCTATCCTGTGGGGCTGCCTGCTTTTAAAATCCCTACCTTTGTTTTATGTTCTCTGTTCTACACACTTGTTAGGGGTCTGTGAACAATTTTGCAATTCTCTCATACACCATATGATATCTATTAGGGACAATGCCACTTCTCACTTACCGACTCTGGATAACGTAGTGTTTCCTGGTGACAGAACACCGAGGCTTCCATTTGCTGAAACTCTCTCTTCTCAGCTTGGTAAATCTGATTACAAAACGGCTTTGTTCTGATCACACAAGGCAGTTTTCCCCACAAAAGTTTGCTAACGAGTTATCTGCATCTCATTCCTGTGACAAAATGAATCAGACAAAAGGGAAAAGGGGGACAGGGAATAAGTCCACACAAGTTCTTGGCACACATTTCCAGCTACATTTTCTCAGTTTAATCAGTAAGCTGCATTAAAGTGACAGTTACCAGTTTAGGAAGCCAGAGTTTGATCAAATCAGCTACAAGCAATCTCAGTGTCTTGCCCTGGTGTGTAGACCCCATGGCTGCAGTCACTTGGTCATCTATCACACGGAGGAATCACTGGACAGTCCCTACCCCCATCTTGCTCCTGATGAGCAGCAGCCAGCGGGAGAGTGGAAAGTGGACAGTCAGTCGCCTAACCCGGGACTTCTTATAGGGACCTGACAATTAGCTGCTGACCAATCGCAACCAGCACCTAATACCTAAGTCACATGACAGGGCAGTCCCTATGCCTGTAGAATTTCTGAATTACTGGGTTATACAAAAGACACTCATTCAGGAAAGGGGGGTCATAAGCCGAAACAGAAAATGTTCCGACTGTGACAACTCGAGTTTTAAAACAAGTAACACCCTAGCCTCACCCAGACAAAGAAGGAGCTGAGATCTAGCCAGGATGGGAATCAGAAGAATGTCCGGCATGTATTAAAAAAGAATCCCAAAACAGAGGCTAAGTTTAAAAACTCAGTTCAGCTATAAATGAACTTCTCATCCCGCTTCTGACGGTCTCCCAGACAATTTCCCATTCTTAGCTTCATTCTGCACAGCTCCACAGAGGCTTGCAGAGACTCCCTAGGGAGAGGAGAGAGGTGCTTGTGCTTCTCTTTCCTTCCCACAAAGAGCACCAAGAGAGGATTCCTACGTCAAACACATTCCTTTTAAAAACAATTGTAAAAATTAAGCAAATTTAACCATCTTTGGGACAAATCATTATGCTAACTACAAATCATGCCCCTTCCATTTCACTTGTTCAGATCAAGAACTCTTGTTAAGGAAATCAGCCCATTTCATGAAATAGCTGCCAAGTTATTTTTAACACCCCCAATTTTTCTTAAATACCAGTTATGCCCCAGAAAAATTCAACCACAAACACCCTTACCATTTCTTCATTCTCTGAAAATGGTTCCTTGTTTGGATCTGTCCATTTCTTCTCCCCCTCTCCCGACATCTAAAGTCAAAACAGGGCTCAAACTCTTTTTTCCAAACCAGATGCTGAATTTTGCTCAGGCAAAGCTGCAATAGCTCTTTCTCCAAGGCAAGCCCAGAGCACTGTGCTGCTTGCCATTCCCAATTTATGGAAGGAAGCATATGTCAAACAAACCAATAATGACTCACACTGCCTCCCCCGGCCACATTTTCCCCAGAATGGGAGGGTAGTTTAAGTACAACCCATTTGGATGTGACTCAGTTTTATTAGACTGGTGGTTGTAGTTGATCTGACGAGCTCCCATTTTTTCTTTCTTTTCTAGCTCATACATTTAAAGATCAGAATGCATGTTTCTAATAGGTTTTCAAAGCATTTAATCATGTAAACAAGAAAGCTCCGAGATTGTATTTTAAGCCTCAGCTTAGCTCTGGCCCCACTTTCTAATATCTAATGTTTTCAGAACCACATGCTATAAATTTTACAATTAAGGTCACTGAAAATCAAACTTCACACAATAGTGGGGAAAAGGTTTTCGACATGCAGGTCTGCCTCGTGTCTTTATCATGGGAGGAACCTGGTTTTACATTTCTTGTTGGGGCCCATGTGGCAGGCTCTTCAGGAAGTGGTCAGGGACATGAGAGCCGAGCTGTGTAACAGGCTTTCACTTTTGCATGTACTGCAATTTGCACTCTAACCTGAGTCACTCACAGAAAATCACAAATTCGACAATGGCCCCGCCCCACCCCAACATCTCAATAGTGTTTTGATGTCAACTTGTTTAGTAGCTGAAGACAAAAGCCTTAAAAATCACCAAATAGTCTCTAGGTAAATCCCAATCAAATAAACTGCTTCCAAGTCTCCTCTTCAGTATGATGCTAAACTACCACGATGAGAATGGCATTACATTTGTGGAATCAATTATTCTCAGGTATTTGAGAGATAAGAAGAAATGGAATAATAAGTGCAATACCCCCCCCCCCACATGCACATACAAAATCTGAACGGCTCAGGCAAGCAGTCAAACTACAGTTATCTCTTTTCAGCATACTTCCTTTAACCTTGAGCAAAGTCAGCAACTGCTTTGACGAGGGCTTTTGCTGTTGATTAAACCTTGATGGATAACTAGTTATGTTACAATGTAGGACATACCTTCTATTTTTAAAACACAAGGCAAATAGCTAATGTTCCAACTCACAGATGAAGACACAGAAAAGATACATACATGGAAATATTATTTAAAACAGCTAATTTGGAAGTTGATCACTTTATAAATATATAAGTTTTTTTTTTTACTGAAATAAACATCACTCTAAATTTTCATAAAGAATCAGTTTTCAGAAATTAAATTTAAAAACTACTTGGAAGTGCATTTCCAAATTATACTTTAAGTCTTTCTATTTTAAGTACATGCACATATTTCTCAACTAGTTATTAAAACCTGTTCATATTTCAACAGGGATATATTAATCTAGCTGCTGACATTTTCCGAGTAGAGCTTTATTGGCTTAAAGGCAGTTACCTTCCCATGGTACACAAAGACCATCAAGTCTATAATTACTTAGCTTTCGATGGAAATTAACACAGAGTATGAAAGCAGACGTTAATAAAAATCAAAGAGCCAAAACTCCGGCATCTGAAGAAACCTATAACATCTCTTAAAAGTCTGGAGAATGGCTGGTTCCTCCATTCCTAGCTTTGCACCTGAACTAAAAAGGGTTGATACAGTGTTTGAGTCACACACAGCAGTTATTCTATCACTTAAAAATAACATTTAAAACTACTTTATTAGTGATGGCAAACACCTGACCAAGCCATCATTTCTGTAGAGCATCTCAGAATCTGTTTGGGCTTTTCCCGTCACATTTTCTGGAGTATCCCTAAAGTCAGTGCAGAAAGGAGCTATGACCAGATGGAACCAGTCAGAAAAGACATTAAGAAACTTCCATAGCAGCCCAACCATTGTAACAAAAAGCCTGCCTTCCTGCACATACAAAATCATGAAAAAAGGTTGTGTAGGATTGTGGCAAGAGGATAAGAAGTTAGTTCAAGGCCAGCCTAGGTGAAATCCTGCCTCAAAATTAAAATAAAACAACAACAATAACAAAACAGAACTATCATTCTAGTTGGCCCAGATAGGTCAGACATTAGAACTGTTACCAGCCAGGAAAAGATGAATAAATCAAAAAATTGGAGTAACATTATAGCCCTGTTCAGGGTAGAGCAGTGTTCTGGGCAGAGTGCAGAGCACCTCCAAACAGCTCCAAATCAAAGGGATAAAGAGTACAGACCCAGAGTAGACCCATGATCTACTCTTTTGTTTGGTTTTTCCTCCATAAGGCCACCACATAAAACCGTATGACATGTACCCTAAGGGAAGCCAGGCAGTTGGGTGAAGAACTTCAGTATATGTTCTCTGTTAGAATATCTTTCAGTAAGAAATTCTACTTCCTCTAAGGACACAAAGCTCTGGTTCCATTTGAAAGCTATATGAAGCAGCTCAACCATCCCACAATCCCTCTAGTAACAAAAGCTAATAGTTTCCAGTCAACATGTGACATAGCTGATGGATGATTAAAGAAAAAAAAAAAGACAGCAGGCAGACATCTCTGAGGTACAAGTACACTTTATAAATATGCAGATCCTCAAATACTGTGCTCTGCTGAGGGGCAAAGGGTGAGAAACTGATCCAGTCTGCCTTTAACATCATGGGGGTAAGACATGATGCAAATGGAGAGATGGTGGTGGCATGACAGGCTCCAAGACTCCCCCTTTTCGGCGGGAGCTTGGGTCACAGGTACAGATCCTGTTCAACTTTGAACTAAAAGGTTGTAGGGAGAAACAACCCAGAGTTCTTTCTTTTCCAGAAACTCAAAATACTAAACAATCTGACTTTTTCAGTTCTAGAAACCCCAATTATAGGTCAAGGTGAACACAAACAGCCCAAGATCCAGTACTGGCCCTGGGATGGTATTGCCTGAAGGAACGTGGGAGAGTCACTTCCTTTCTGTTGTTCATCACCTGGATAATAGACAAAAACAAGAAAATACAAGGAAAAACCAAAAATCTCTGCTTCAGTAGTGCCCACCACATTACCAAGGCTGAGCAGCTACCCCCAATAGTTCTCTTCCATTCCAAGGGAGGCAAGAACAGTCTCAAGCTTCCATGTCATACAGTTCATTTGAGCAAATAAAGTGACTTCATCAGTTGTAATTGGTAACAATCAAAAATCTGGAGAATGTCAAGTATGATGATACATGTCTATAATTCTCTGCCTTTGGAAGCAGAGACAGGAGGAATACAAGTTCACACTGAGCCACAGAGTGAGATCCTGGCTACAAAGTATATATATAAAAAAATCATTTCTTATTTAGTAAAATATTCTACTTTCAGAGCACATTAACTTAATGTATAGTTTACATAAAATTCCCAGTATCAGAATTAGGAACATGCCTCCATGGCTGGGCTACATGAATGCCTTGACAAACATGCACACAAACTACATGCAGGTTTATGTGGGACACTGGGTACATGTCTTTATGAGGACTGGATTGTGTTCTAAGCTTTCCATCTCAGAGAAGTAGCTGCCTGTCTTCTTGCAGTGATTTCACACAGAAGCTGAATACTTCGCTCAGAAAATTTTTTTATTACTTGTCTCCTGTCCCCACCCATTTAAAAGAACGAACTGACTCAGTTCTTTGATGACAACAACATCGTGGGTGGGAGTAAATACAGGAGTGGGCAGGGTAGGAGAAGAAGAGGAGGAAGAGGAAAAGGAGGAAAAAGAGGAGGAGGAGAAGGGAAAGAGAAAGGAGCCAAAAGCTGAATCATGCCATGTGAGTAATCTTAGGGTTTTTTTCTTCTTCCTAAGGATATAAATCAAATTAAGCTTGTTTTGCTGTGGGTGAAGGAAAGAAAATATAATAATATCATGAATCAGAGCAATTATCAACTATGTGACACTCACTAAAAATTAACTACAATCACTGCTTTCTCACAAACTGTCTAAAAGATGTAAAAGCACTTGTTAATCAATATAATCCTTGACAAAAATCCCAAGTTTCAACTCGATTTTAACTCTTATCTAAAAAGAATAAAATTCCTTTTGCACATATATTTCAGAAACAAGACTTACTTCATAGCCTACTGTGAGACAGTCTTTGGCCTTTGAAGGTTAGTGACAAACACACGTAATACTAGGTAGAAATCAGGACAAAATACAGATCTGTAAGATTGATTACTCAGAAAATGACTTTAACCTCTCAAAAGTATCCCACTGGAAATGATGACTACATTAGTGAGACAAACACTCAGGAGAAAGTGGGCATCTCTGTCCTAATAGTTTATAGTAAGAAGAAAGTTATCACATGAACCTTAGACGCAAACACATGAATTCTCGGGACTCATGGACTCATGTATTTACTAGGAATAATTAGAAAAATGGTAGACCCAAATCAAATACAGATCAATCTATTAGAAATACACAGGAGTATTATATAGAAGAGGATCATCCGTCTGCAAGCCCACACCTTCCAGTACCTGGACACAATTGTAGGCGGATTGCTGAGTTCAAGGCCAGCCCATGCATGTACAGTGAGACCCTTTGTTAAACAAAAAGTGGCTAACTTAAAGGAAAAGCTTTTAACCAACCAAATTAGTATCATCTGCTCTTGTGCAAATATAAATAAGGAGTTAAAGGGGCCTTTCTCCCCTTGACAGTGTTGAATCTGGAACCCAGGCGCTCAGACGTGTTAGCCAAGTGTTCTACCACTTAATATGCTTCTTGTTTTTGCTAAACAATGGAGCTAACAAGACAGTGTTTTGTACAAATCCAGTTCCTTACAGAATGATCCACAGAGATCAAAGAGGACAGTGCTTTTATCATATTGTTGGGTTTTCAAAAGTTCATTTCTATTTATAGTATAGTAATTTTATAGTAGTACCCTTAATGGAGTTTCTAATAAATTATTTCAAGACATCTTTGACTATGCCAAGGCTTTTAAGTTTCTTGGGTTCTTTGTATTCCTCGATTTAGAAATTTTAATTAGTAACAATGAGTTCTTTGTGGATGACAATTTGTACACCCAAGTTTACCTATCTGCAAATCTGTCTGAATAACAGTAACAAATCTTAGCCAAGATATACTGTCTATCAGTGTTGGGTTTATATAAAATAAGCCACATCTGTTCTTAGACTCAGCGACATAGCTATCTACACCCTCAGCCTTCAAGTTCTCTGCCAAGCTTATGTGACTTATTTTTCAGTCAGCATTCTCCAAACTCATAATCTCAAATTTCCTACATAACAGAAACAATACTCTCAAGCCCAATTTTGCCACATCCTGTTCTGCGCCTGCTGTAAGTGGATAAAAGAAATCTCCAATTCATATTCTAGTGTTCGTTCTCTCCCTCCTCCCCTCCCTTCCTCCCTCTCTCTGCTCCTCCTCCTTCCCCCTCCCCCTCTCTCTAAGAAGAAGAAAAAGGTTCTATATGGATCAGTTGGAAAATACTTCATTTGCAAACACAAAGGACTAATGTCAATCATTAGAGTCCCTGTAAAAAAGATTGCATAAATCTGTAATCCCAGTGCTGGATAAGCCAGAACAACTGGCTCCCTAGGGTGCACTAGCCAGCCTGGTCTAGCCTACTTAGTGAGCTGCAGGCTAGTGACAGGCCCTGTATCAAAAAAAAAAAAAAAAAAAAAAAAGAAGAAAGAAAGAGAGAGAGAGAGAGAGAGAGAGAGAGAGAGAGAAAGGAAAAGGAAAAGGAAAGGAAAGGAAAGGAAAGGAAAGGAAAGGAAAGGAAAGGAAAGGAAAGGAAAGGAAAGGAAAGGAAAGGAAAGGAAAGGAAAGGAAAGGAAAGGAAAAAGGAAAGAAAAAAGGAAAGAAAAAGGAGATAGAGATAGACAAGGCCACCCCTGGCTTCCACCTGCACACACATAAACACACATGCAGATCTTCTAAATATTAACTCAAGGGGAAAAGAGTGAGAATTAAAATCAAAACGGATCTCATCAATCCCCAGAGTAAAAGCACCCTAAGCAGAAGAGTCATTGACTAGTCTGCTTAGATACTTTCTGTTCTCTACTATACTAAGCATTCAGAGTGGAACCCAGGGTAGGTATAGGGGCTGCCAAGCATTTGTTGAAAAATCACAGGTTTCAAAGGCACCTTAGATTTTAAGTGGAAGTAAATTCCAGACTATTTATAATTGATCACTAAGTATGCAATAAGAGATGAAAAATGTAGTAATAAAGACATGCCCTAGAGAGCATGAATCTGGTCAAGGACAGTGGATGTGCAGAGGTAGAGTGGTGATCTTTGTTGGGAGTTGACAAAGTAGTCAGTAGAAGCACAAAGCAAAAAGTGATGAGTAGGGAGGGCAGCATACCAACGCCTCTCACCAAACAGACCACAGCTACTCTAGAAATCTGGCTGATGGGTAGAGAACAATGTAATGCCAGAAAACACAAATGAAACAGAGTAAGGAATGAATCAAAATAAAAAAGGGAGCTTCATAGACAAGGGATGGAAGCAATTAATGGTCCTATTGAGTAGTGACATCTATGCATGGTACATATGCATAAAGGTTCAATGGGTTGCAATCACATATTGGTGGAAATTAACAGTTGTCTAATAAGTGGACTTATACCCCACTCAACAGGAGAAAAATTATTCTCGGTGCTAGAAATTTCAGTACTAGCCCCTGGAAGCTGACTGAATTTATTTTGACATTCTGTCAAGCCACTTCCAGTATGATTCCTTACTACATTCTAAATCTTATCTTTATACCCACAAATAAGTGTAGCTACCACCCCTCATCAAAGAAGCCTTTCTTTATAGAAAATGGAGACCATCACAGAAAACTACAACTGGATACATACAGAGATCAACAGACCTTGGAGAGCTTAGACCCAGTGGACATAAATACATTGCACCTTCTGCATCTACAGCTGAAGGAACATAGAAGACAAGGAGGTGGAAAGATTTTAAGAGCCAGAATATCAGGAAGCCTGCTGTGAAAAGTTTGTCTAGAAATGGCAAGAACAATTCCATTATCAATGGACATGTTAAAATAGAAGGGGGATGTTCCAGCCCTAGACAACGAACTACAGGTAACTAATGAATGCTATGAGGAGAATCAGCCTCACCCAGGAATGAGACCCCTCACTGGTTTTCCAGCCTTGCAGTCATATACATACCATCACCAAAAACTGACTTGGCAAATGTTATTTACAAATATTTGTGCATACACAAAAACATATATGTAACAATAATAAAAGAAAAAGAGACTATCAACCTATGAAGGTGCATGAGAGGGTAGCTGGGGGAAAGGGAGTAGGGAAAGAGATGTATTTCTATTTCAATTAAAAATATAGTAAAAATGGAAAAGGGAAACATGAAAAGGAAGGTTTTACCTTATTCGAAGAATTCCATTGTAATAATAATGTTTAGTTTCTAATCTTGAACCTATTAAATCCCCACTTTCTATTTTCTTAAAATGTACCTTTCCACCCACCTCCTAGACAACTAGCAGGATAGTGTTGGAAACTGAAACTACCACAAGATTAAAGATGTATTTGCAGTAGATGGAGCAGAGGACCTGCCTGTTGCATGAAAGGGGCGGGGAAGACACAGCATCCTGGTTTTGAAGGACTAGGTATGGAAGCAAGGTCCCCGTATGTCCGAGATATGGTAATCTTCACTGCCAGCTTGACTGAATATAAAATCAGCACCTAGGAGACACAGCTCTGAGGATGTTTTCAATGTTCAAATGAAGAGGGAAGGACCACCCTGAATGTGAGCACCACCACATCAACTAGAGTCCTAACCTTAACAAAAACAAAAGCAAAAGTGAACTGAGCATTTGCCTCTGGATAAAATGTGACCAACTGCCTTCAGCTTCTGCTGTGTCAGCAATACACACAATGACACTATGAGCCAAAATCAACCGTTCCTTCTGTAGGTTTAATTTTCATGTGAGACAAGGTCTTTCATTCTAGGATCAAACAATTCTCTCATTTCAGCCTGAGTAGCTGGAACATGTTGTGATAATAATATCTATTTCTAGTCTGACGTCAAAGTCAGGAAATTTTCTAATGTGATGTAGCTACTGGCTATGACCTAAACTACCCTATTCTATCTATTGTACCCTAGCAAGTCATTAGAAGAAATGAGATAATCTATTAAAAGCCACAGCAACTAACAGTTGTGAGAGATGTCACCACAGGTCAAAAATTGGATGCTGGAAACTCCAGACCTCTTTTGCCATGTCCTCTTACTTTAGGAGCCTAGAGATTTTTCAAAAGAAGCAACCTTACAGCTGTCTGAAAAGAGTTTTCCTTAAGCCAATCACAACAGAAGAGAAAATGAGTCTGCTTAGGCTGGAGAGGCACAGGGATGCAGGTTATATGAGGCCTCCTGGATCAGTTATAACAGTTACCAATCCTTAGCTCAAAGAAACAAAACCATAGAAAGTTTTTGATCATGAGACTGAGTTATCTAAGGATCTTTGGAGGGTGTTTTATAGCAGCCTTGTTTCGGTTACTATGGCAAACCATCTAACATAACTTACATAAAGGTTTTCATTTGGCTCACAACTTAGAGGTTTTCAGCCACAACTGGTTTGTTCCATTGCTTTAGGTCTGTGCTGAGAAATAAATGGTAGGTGGAGGACTGAGGCCCTTGAATATGAGGGTCAGGGCAACAATAGAGAGCTCAACAAAGGTATACTGGCTAGTTTTAATGACAATTTAACACAAACTAGAGTCATCTGAAAGGAAAGAGCCTAAGTTGAAGAAATGCTCCCATAAGATTCATCTCTAAGGTGTTTTCTTAATTAGTGATCAATGGGTGAAAGGGCCCAATCCATGGTGGGTGTTGCCATCTGTGGACTGGTGGTCCTGAGTTCTATAAGAAAGCAGGATGAGCAAGCCATTGAAAGCAAACAATTAAGCAGCACTCTTCATGGCCTCTGCATCAATTCTGCCTCCACGTTCCTACCCTGCTTAAGTTCCTGTCCTGATTTCCCCCAATGATGCACTAAAATATGGAAATGTAAGCCAAAGAAACCCTTTCCTCTCTCACTTGCTTTTGATCATAATGTTTCATCACAGTAAAAAGAAAGCCCTAACTAATACAAAAGGTACAAAAGGAAGTGGCAGGAATACCTTTCAGGGAGTCAATGGCATCAGGAATCAAAATGAAGAGCATCTGATTAGCTGGCAAACTGATGAACACTAGGACCAGTACATCACACTGAATTTCAACTGTGAAAGTTCTGGGTGCTCTTGACAGGGGAAGAAGGAGCACCATTTTTAACTATAGAGCACGGGAGAAGAGGGATGCCAGGCAGTCCTAAGAAACAACTCAGCCAAAGAGAAATGACATGTGGCTTCAGGAAGGAAATGGGTGTTAGGTGGTAGAACAGACAACAAGAAAACACAGGTCAATTGCAGGAGCCTAATGAGGCCAGCCTTCACTCCAGTAAAGCAAAATAGGTAGCTCAGAGCACACATGCAACACACTTAGTTTTCTTCCAAGCCCTGAGTTTAAGATCTTCTCTTCAAACTTGGGTTACTTTGCTCTCTTGTCTGGCTACTTATTGTTGCTGCTGCTACACTGGCCAAAAGAAGCCTATAGCCTCACTCCATCTTTATTAAGGCAATTAAACAAAAGATTTAGTTGATGATATACCCCAGAATGATCTAAGAGTGTGTGGCTACAGACTGAAGTATCTAGCAAACCTTAAACTCCGAGTGCTCAGCAGAGCTGTGAGTAATCAATGGCATTTAGCTTTTTGTTGTTGTTGTTAAGAAACATAAACTCTGAGCAAAAGTACATCAGTACTTTAGAATTCTAAACAATAGTTTAGAATACTACTCCACAGTCACACCAGCTGTAGCAGCACACATTGCTTGAAAACACCTAAGTATACAGCTTATTCAGATCTGTCTCTGTCAGAACTGAAGATTGAACATGTCTCCATGAATGACTTCAATGGCTCCAATAAGCAGGAACAGCACTATGGGGTATTTCCCAGAGAGTTGGCAAGTACTATATAGTATCTATCTGTAGCCATACAACAAAATCTGAATTCTTGGGAACTGAGCACATAAAATCCTACTATCCAGCATCTTGAGGACTAGGTAGAACATAACTGCACATGAAATTACCATTTACTGATTGCAAGAATTCTATATTCCTGTTGCCTGTGAACAGCGGCATCAAAATTTTTAGGGTGTTATCAAGGATATATACACAAAAAGTTGAGGTACCTGAATTAGTTTATGCCAGATAAGGACAGGCAAATGGGGTTCAGAACATAGATTGCCCAGGTCAAATGCCAACCCTACCCAATTCTACTGGTTACAGGTTGTGTAACCTTGGAATTAGCAAGAATTAGCATAAGAACCTTTCAGGAAAACCACAAAAACAGAGCAGTAGAATGTTACACATTCTTAGGACATCAACTGTGCTATAAAATTTGAGGGCAAAAAAATCTTAAGTTGCAAAACTAACTTTCAGATTGTTTTAACATGCCAACACAGCTGTAGTGAAGATTAGAAGCATTACAATTCACATTTTAGAGGAGAGAGACTGGAAATAGATTGTATGCTTGCCTCAGGCCCCTTTTGTCCTTGTCACCTCTGAGGTTCTCTTCTGGAACTCCAGAGGGACAATGATATTAAAAACACTGTCTACTGAACTACTGTAGAGGTTGTACCCTGAAGGGAAATGGCCCTTTGAAGTCTCTCCACTTGAAAAGAGACAGATCTAAGCAAGCTCAGCAAGAACAAAGAGTGGTTTAGCAAGTGAAGCAAGGCCACCAACTCAATCTTGTCATCTTTGTACATTATCATGGGATTTGGAGCCCCTTGAAATGACATACAGCTTACCTAGTGAAGCTGTGTTGCTTGTATAGATACAGGATCTTCCCTCTTGTTTCTCTTCTTCTATTGTTTGGTTCACTAATTTGCTTTTGTGGGTTTTGAGGTGTGTGTCTATAGCGTTGCTGGAGATAGTACATTGAAGCAAGTGTCTGACCACTATAATTGAGAATTCTAAGAGGAGTGTGATCTCTACACAAAACCTCATCAACACACCAGTCCTCCTTGCCTTACCCATCTCAGGTGACTAAGAACTCCCAGTGATAACCCAGCCATGCCTGTTACCATCTGTTCTACCTCAGATGGAAAGAAACTGGTATTAGATGCTAAATAGAACATGATGACATGAACTGGTTTCCATTTTCAAAACTCTAGTACTGAACAAAGAACAGATGTGCTCAAACAAAGGGAAATGATGCCCCAGCATATGAAACTGTGTATTTGTATCACCTATACATGATGTGCTTTGAAGGCCACAGAAATACTGGCTTGTTCTTGACAAAGATAATTTTCTCTTAACCATACAATGTACAGTCCCATGACTAGGATCTAGGACAGGAGAAACATAAATGATGGAGACCTTGCCCTTCAGAATTCATGATTCATAGAGACTTAGTACAAAAGTGAGGAAAGATCAGACAGGGTAAGTAGCTCTGGTCCAGTATGTATAATGGTATAGTATGTACAACAGCCCTAGGCTCTATCCCTAACACCACAGCAAACAAATCAGGGGAAGACTGTACATCATCTAAGGAAGCATGTGGAATCCAAAGAAACAGAAAGAACATCTTCAGCTTCTCCATGCTTTCTTCAAATGACCTAAGGGATGGGGAGCAGGGAATGGGGGGTGGGAGTGGGTAGCCCAACATGGTAACCCGGACCAAGGCAAACTTCCTGCCAGAAGCTAGAAGAGCCCTGCTGGCAACTCGATTCTTTGCTGTCTGCCCTAGCCTCAAACTCCCACAGTACTCAGTCTTCAAAATTCTCAAGTGTGTGCTAACTAAGGTGGACAACACTCGAATGAGCACTCAAGACACAGGGTGAGCAGGGTGTAATACCACAGAGGGCCTGGAAAGTAAAAGAACAAGACTGGCAGGGATAGAAGACTCAAGGACCTGTACTACCACTTTCTTTATTTTTTGTTATTTCCTTCTCCCCACATCCCCTTCTAAAGACAGATCATCTTTATAACCTAAGCTATCCTTGAACATTATTTTCCTCCATTTCAACATCCCTCATGTGCAGCATTTACAGGTGTGAAGTACCCCACCAGCCAAAATTACTTAGTCTTTGTGTCTACACTTCTATTCCTAAAGAGAATGAAAGAGCTGCAAGTGTGGCCAATGAGCCTCCATAAAGAGCAGATCTCAGGCATTGCCTACAAGTAGGGAGTCCTGCTCCCATCTCAAGCCAGTGTCCTGACCCAGCTCTCACCAAGATACTTCATCCCACAGAATGTTCTCTGTGAGAAGAAGCTTGTGAAACAGGGAGATCAATGGTACATGGACTCCATTTACCAGGAAAAGCTATTCTCCACAGCCCCATCTTCCTAACTTAGCCATGTGGGAACACAGGTCCAGAAGCTCCATTTCCCAATTGGGGCTAAGGGGGATTATTTTTTGTTTTGTATTTGTTTTGTTTTGTTTTGTTTTGTTTTGTTTTTGTTTTTGAGACAGGGTCTCTCAATGTCTGGATAGCCTGGAACTCACAGAGATCTGCCTGCCTCTGCCTCCTGAATGCTGAGACTAAAGGTACATGCCATCACGCCAGGTCCAATTTCCAAGTTTTTCATCCAAAAATATACTATAGCATTTCTAAGTATATAGAGTTAAATGGCATGCAGAGTTCATACTTTCTTGCCCATGGTCTAACATATGTATGAGGTCAAAAATGTAACATAAAATCAGTAAACAAGCCAGATATTACACTAGGGAACAAATTATATGCAATGCCCTTCATTTTTTCCTCCAGCAAGATAACTGGAGGTATATATCAGTAGCAGAGTTCTGTCTAGCATATACAAGGACTAGGTTCCAATAAGACACTGGTGCTACAACTAAACAAACAAGCAATAATCACCACCAACAAAAACAACTCCATGCTGTCAATGAGGAATATTATACAGTTTTTAAGTCAAGGTGATGGAGTATGTCATGTGTCTCTAGTCTTACAGGAGTGCTAAAATGTTGGCTGGAGTGCCTTCTGTCTTTCAGAATGGGATTCTTATAGAAAACAGCTAAGAATATGCTCTTGCATTATTGAGGCATTTCTAGTTGCTTGCAAGTGCACATGTGGGTGAAGGCCAGAGTTTGAGGTCAAGTGTCTTCCTATACATTTCTATCTTATTTCTGAGATAGGGTATCTCACTGAACCTGGAACACATCAATTCATCTAGCCTGGCTGGTCAGCAAACTCCAGGGATTCACCTGTCTCTGTCTCCCTAACACCAAGGTTACAGATGTGTGCTGATGTGCCCAGCTTTTGCATGGGTACTGCAGATCCAGCCTCTGGTTCATATGCTTAAGTTACAAGTACTTTACCAACTGAGCCAGCTGCCCAGCCAACATTTCAAGGTTACTGAGTTGGACTGAGTGATACTTCTATCAAATGGGGGATCCTATAAGTGGGAAGGAAACAAATCTCTGAAAGTATTAAAGACTGACTCCTTGGAACTAGAGAGATGGCTCTGTGGTTAAGAGCTTTGTGGGCTTTTGAAGAACAAGAGTTTGATTCCAGTATCCACATAGCAGAATAAAGTACAAACATAGGATTCATGGGATCTGATGTCCTCTATTGGCCTCTGCAAGAAGCAGGCACACACTAGGTTCATGGACAAACATAAAGTAAATATTCATACATATAAAATTAAAATTTAAAAACATTAAAGACAGTGACTCCAACCATTAAATGAGAACCTTAATTGGAGGTTCTCAACAAAGACCACATCCCTGAAATGAGCAGATGCTAGAAAAACTAAGACCAAATAGTCTTTTCTTAAATTTAAAATTCACACAACTATGGAGTTTATACTACAGCAAAACAAGACCAATGTAAGCTAATCTTTAGAGGACAGGAAAATAATGGGCTGAAAGAGATGAACTAGGGATAGGCTCCATAAGACAAGCTCATTCAGTGAAGGATTCTAGCATCAAGGTCAAGGTGAATCATAATTCACTTACTTCATTTTCCATGCCTACCATAGATATTGAACCAGTTCTACATGGTGTAAGCTACTGCAGGTATACTTCAAGTATATTCAGATCTTTTCCCCCTACCTTTCAAAGATCAATAGGTTATCTACAATGGTTTTCTTTCTATCTCTGAGATGACATCTCTTTATAGTTAAGACAGGCTTTGACCTCATAGAGATCCACCTACCTATGCCTCTCGAGTGCTGGAATTAAATGTGTTGGCCACCACTGCCTCACTGCTGATTCTTCTTTTAAAAACAGTTTAAAACTGTTTAAAAACAAATTACATACAAAAGTTAAGAGAATAATATATAAGGTACAGCTGTACCTAAATAAGTTTCATTTTTTTGTATACTAGTAACAACAATTACAACAATCTGGCTTCAGATGGTTAAAAAAAAAACATCAGTAGGAAAATTTTTAAAAAATCAGCTTGAGAAAAATAGAATAAGTGTATCCTAAACATGAAAATGTTTTTAAAGGGAACTTACACCTAAATCCTTAATGGTAGTGAACTTCAGTTTCTATTCTTCGAGATGTCTCTTCCAGGCACCTGATTTCCAATACAAGCTCATAAATTAAAAAATGACATTGTATCCAAAATAAGTACAACTAAAGACTTTCTATCATCTCTCACCGTAGAAAGGATTCTTAAGTTTTAGGAAGAACATGAACTAAATAAATACTTCAAGTGCTTTTTTCCACTTCAATGAACCCTCCCAGGCAGTCATAAAAAACATAGCACCCGCAACAAGGATGTCTAATAATAGCAGCTCATAAAACCCCCCCCCAGTACTTACAACCTCCCACCCAAGTTTCTATGGTGATTCTCATTTCTCTCCCTCATTCCTCCTAGCATATTGTATAATTTATTGGGGATATATAAAATACTGAACATTTATAGCTTTTCATAATAAATTTTTCTCTTAAAATTGAGACTTTAGGCCAGAGACCTTTATAAGATCTAAATGAATAAAGGATGGGTATGAATCCTAGGATGGTTTTCTAAGACTCTTCACATTTTACACTCAGGAAACACTAGAAATTGTTCAAGTGAAAGCCAAGTTTAAGCATGCCATGAAGTTGGAAAGTCACCAGTGAAATATTAATTACTGCTGAAATCTGACATATACTCTCCTATGTTCCCTGGGTACAATATATTCCCGTGATTAAAAATATATTCCATTTCTTCAAAGTGCAAATTCAATCTGTCAAAGTGCATGAGAAGGCCATAAAGCTGCTGAAATTCTGAAACCTAACTGCTAAACATTCTGAACAGCCCTTCTCCAAGGAAAAGTTGAAGAAATCTAATGTATCCTTTATAGCCTTCCACATCTGAAAATTACAAAAGGGTTTCAAAATCATTTCCAATAAAACTGCTAAATGTGAACAGGACCATAAATTCTCAATCTAAATTTACGTATCTATTTGTGCTGTAAATGGCACCCAAATATACAAATTTCCCTTGTGCTCCTACGAACACCGAAGTACTTAAGAGGTCTGCAAGATCCCTGTAAGCAGACATTGGCATAAGCCCTTGCATACTGTAGGTTATATCTTTTAAAACGTGTCAAAGAAAAAGTATATGAAATGCTGTGATCTCCACCCACTGCCACTTAAGACTTTCTGCCCACGCACTGCACAGACCCTGCCAGCATCCTGCATCCACCCTTTCTTTCAAGCCTACTACATTAGACCATGGAAACTCAGGATGTGTGGCCAGAGGCCCCTGCTTTGAATCCAGCTGGCCTGCCACGTGGCGTAGCCATGACCTTAGTCATACTTCCCCTGACATCCTGTGAGTGGGCTCAAGTTGGAGCCAGATCTTCTTGCTGTGTAGCCCGCCCTGCTCCTGGAAGTGGAAACCCCTGCTCCCTAAAACATTATATTCTCAATTCGAAACAGGGCTTCCTGCTCCCCACCCCTCAGGAACAACAGGTCTTTGAGGATCTTCACCACCCTGGGAACACCTTAAACCATTCCATCAGTCCCTGTCAAGATAGGCATCTCCATCTTGCTGGAGATTTTTCAGAGAAGCTTATTCCCAGAGCCTTACTAACCACTACAGACACAATAACCACTTTTAAAGGCATTATAAACATATTTAACACTCTAAATTCCAGATGTGACCCTATGAAATACACAAAACAAAACTCTTCTCATGAAAGAGGTACCTGTTCATTCAGCAGAGAGTGAATCTGCTGTATTGGTCACAGAAGCATTTTCTCCATCGTCCTTTTTCTAAGATGGAATGAAAAGATTTCCCAAATTCTTGAGTTTGCCCGGGCCTGATTGTGCATGCCTATAATTCCAGCTACTTGGAAGGCTGGAAAGAATGACTCTAAGTTCAAAAGCTGCCTGGGCTACAGATTGAGTAGGATCTTATCTCAAAACAAAAAGTAAAAAATAGTGGTAGGCATATAGTTCAATGGTTCAATCGTCAATGAGGCCTAAGGATAGAAGAAAGGGAGAGAGGGAAAAAAAAATCTCTGTATATTTTTTCTCTTTCAAAAGTCAGTTCCCCTCCCTCCCTTCCTCCCTTCCTACCCCCTCCTCTCTGTGTGTTTGCTTGGGACGGAGCAAAAGATTTTTTTTGCATGTTAGGCAAAATCTCTATTACTGAGGTATACTCCCAGTCCCTTTGCCTTAATAATAAGGGAAATAACATAAAAAATTAATAAATTTCCCCATTCCAATGTGGTTATTAAGGTTTTGTTTATGAGCTGATAGAACTAGGGCTGTTCAGTGACAAAAGTAACCACATCTTTCTCCAAATTTTAATGTTGATCGTAGAAATTCTTTTTCAAGCAAGCATGTAAAGCTTGGAAAAGCTACAGTCAAGGAGCATGCCCCCATCATTTACCCTCATCATCAAATTCACAATCAGACACCGATGAAGTCTTCACACTCTGTCTCCTATCTTAACCAAGGTTTATAATTATAAAGCCCAGAGCAGTTACATGAGGACTCTAGAGAGTCAATAGTAGCAGACAGCCTAGGAAAGACAACCAGAACTTGAAATACCAAAAAACTGACAGTGAATCTCATCATGCCCAAATCTGGGCTTAAAACACAGTTACCAGACACCAGCTGCTGGCAGAGGAGAAGCAGGAGATGTCCACACCTCTGGCTCCAGCCATGAAAGAGAATTTCTGATGATTAGAGACCTGTATGTGTGTGTGTGTGTGTGTGTGTGTGTGTGTGTGTGTGTGTGTGTGTGTATGTGTGTGTGTGTGTAAGCCTCCATTTCCCTCCATCTCCCTGCTATTTCAAGCTACCATGTCCAAGTATCCCAGTGATGTTTACGGCAGCCAGCAGCAAGAGAAACTTGCAAAGCTAAAACCAAAGCTCCCTCTGGGTTCATCAGAACTGTGGTTCTGAAAAGGTGGGGCTGAATCCCATGATGGCTTGCTGACCAGTCATTTGGCTGCAGAAACTTGGGCATTGCTATACAATTCATGACAAGACATTAACTAATGTCCAAGTTTCCTGGCCAAATGACCAAAACCAGAAGTCCCATAGAACTAGAAAGATCTCAAAAAACAAAAAAAATCATCGAAAGAAGAAGCTTAGGAAACAAATATACCCCCTAATTGTTTATAAACTCTCAGGCTTCCATCTCAGGCTTGGACACATAAATTTCATCAGAAACAACCTACAAAGAATTGGCACTGAAAGTGCTGAGACTCAAGATTGACCATCTGGAGTAGACACACAAATGGCACTGGCAATGGATGGCACCACAACCACAGCTTACTGAAGGTAAAATAGTAATTGTTCACTGGGTCTAACCCTGTCAACTGCAGGGTTAAATAAAAACACAATTCTCCATAGATTTAACTAAGATTTAGTCTCATAACATAATACTCAAAATATCCCAGATAGAATCAGTATTACTCAACATGAAAGGATAACACATGGCAACACAAAAATGGCTAATCAAAAAAGTAAGAAAGATAGAAAGAACTGTTGGAAATCTGAGAACTTAACAACCAAACAAACAAAACTTGGAGATAGAGCCAAATGATAGCTCATTTAACAGCGAAGAGATAAAAGATCTGAAACAAAGAAAATAGAGCCTCAGATGTCAAGAAAATAGTAACAGAAGGTCTGCCATGTTGCATGGGAGAACGATGGAGAGAAATGATACTGTTCAGGAGAAAAAGTTGACAACATATTGGCTGAAAACATATATATCACAGTCTATGGAAACCCATAATTTCAAAAGTAGAAATCAACCTTATGCAGAGTAATCTCAAAAGCTGATTGAAACTCATCTAGAATAATCCCAAAGAAAATCAAGTTGAAAACTAGGTGAGGTAAATAACTGATAGTTTTCTGTTGCACATCTCTATCTGAACAAGTCAATATTCTACTCAGTAATGTACAGAAATAGAAAATACCAATTAATTGAACCTAAATACTTAGAAAATATACTAAATAAAAGCAGAATATGCATTATTTAAAAGGAAAACAAAATCCTTATCTAGATGGATTTAAAGGCATCTGAAGATGCCTTTAAAAATTCATAAGAATTAAACTAATATGAAGCATGTCTTGTGTTCAAGATGAACTTAAACTAGAAATCAATAGCAGAAAAAACAAAAGGAAATGTAAAATTGTTTGGAAGTTAAACATGCTTCTAACCTATGGGTCAAAAAACCCCATTGTTTTGAATGGAACAAAATAAAAATATAACACATCAAAATGTGATGCAGCTAAAATTGTGCCTACAGGGAAATTTACAGCATTAGATCTTTCTATTGAGAGAAAGGACAGGGACACACACACACCTCACCTCACAACCTATTAATACCAAGAACAAACAGAGAATATCATTAAAAAGATCTCTAGATACTAAAAATGGAATACTATGAACAACTCTACATATTTCACTAAGACTGTTTGATGGTTTCTTTTTTATGTTCATGAGAGGTATTGGTCTTCTGTGTATTCTTTTTAAACCACCAGGGTCAGGTTACTGCCACCCTTATAAAATAAGTAGGAACATTTTCCCTCTTCTTTATAAGAGACTATATAAAATAGGTGTTTTTGATTCCTTAAATGTTTTCACTAGTCAATCCCAACATCAAGATTGGAAAATCCAGTTTTTGAGAGATTTTTAACCATGAATTCACTCAGGGCTATAACTATTCATGTTAACTATTTGCAATAATTAATTCTGATTGCTAACCAACTTGGCTGAATTGAGTAACATCTATAAGATTAAACCAAAGCACAGTTCTGGGAGAGTCTGTGACAACATCTCTACAGAGGCTTTTGTAATTGATCCAATGGTTTAACCTGTTAATGGATTTAAAAATCTATGTAGGCTATTGGGAGGTGATAGGGTTAGACAAGGTAGGATTTGGTAGGAGAGAAGTATAACATCGGCCTTGTGTCCTGTTGGCAGTATATTGTCCTGGTCCCTACACGATACTGGTCCACTGATGAGCCAAAGTGAACCTTTGTTTCCTGAAGTTGTTTGTCAGGTATTTAATCACCATGATAATAAAACTAATTTTGATACTATTTAATCATAAGGAACTACAAGAAACAGTCACAAGATCCACATGAATTAAAGAAGATATCTCCTAACCTGATATCTTCTTAATTATCAATGAAAAGTTTCCAATCTTTTAATAGCTATCCGTTAGTGGGGTGGGTTAGGGTAGAGATGGTAAGAGGACTGACACACACTACTGTGGTTATTACTATAGTCATCTAAATCCCTACAGAGTATTGGAAATATTTTATGAAGTGAACAGGAATCTGTGTGGCTGGAGGTAGAGGCAAGAATGGGTTATGCTAGAAGTAGTACCAGTTCTAAGAACAAAGCAGGCTGAGAAGGCCAAGGAATTCTCTCAATACCTTCTCACATCACAGAAACTGTTCTTTCTAAACCATCTTCTGGGACTTTCCTGGAATTATTTGATTATCCATGCATCAGCTCTCCAGCATTACCATAGTTTTTGTCTATACATACCAAACAACTTATTGTGTTCTTTATTCTTTTGAAGGTAATTCAACTGCTATAGAAGTTTGAAAAGCACTGCTCTCAGATATCCCAAAGGAGGTAACTTGGAATTCTGGCATAACTTCCTCAGGAAAGCTACAAGCCAGCCATTTCTAACCCAAGGCAGGGACTTGTATAGAGTCAGCTGAGGTTTGGAAATAAAATCATGGTAGCCAACTGACTGGCTACAGTTCTCACTTAGTCAGACACAAACAGAGACTCATAAAGTTGAAACCAACCTCATAAATCTCCTTGACTATGCCCTTACTTCACAGATGAGGAGACTGTGGTTTAGCTACAGGAAGTGATTAGTCCAAAGCTGCATACCTTGTTGAGGTAAAAATGAGATTGAACCCAAGTTCCAGGGTCTCAGCACAGTACCCTTTATACTACAAATAAAAGCAAGCATTGATAGGAAAGTCAGTAAATATGCTATGGGAGGAGGAATGCTACTACCACAGAATTTGAATGTTAGTGGATATACATATCAAATTACTACACATGCCACACAGAAAACTAAGAAGGAAATGAGTGTTACTTATTAAGGAGAGATGTAGAGAGCAAATTATCCAAACAAATCTTCCAAAAACTTAGCTGAGCACCACCAACACAGGCATAGTGATCCCAACCAAGAAGTTGCTTTGGGAAATGAACACATATAACCTTTGTTTTAGTGGTCAAGTAGGAAATCATTCTATCTAAAAGTCTATACTCCACTGAATACTTCTGCCACATATATAAATCATAATATGAAAGGAGGCCTTGAAGTGGTATAATAAGAGCTAGACCCAAAACAATGACCATCCAAAGAAGTAATGACTCTAGGCATGAACAAGATTTTAAGACAAAGACCAACTATGGGTTGATACTGCTGAATAGGTAATCTTGGAGCTAAGAAGGCCTGAGAACAGGGCCCAGCCACCAGCAAGACAACAGTCCAGACAAAAGGGACAGTTCTCTACTTAAACACATGAAGAGCAAAAAGAGGACATGATGAAATGTACACAGATAAAGCATCTCATTTTTAGCTAAACAACTAATATAATTAGCACGTGTAATGGCAATTTTCTACCTAGATTTAACAGCTATTTCCCCTAGAGGGGCTCTCAGTGACTGGCCTTCTCCCAGTGGAAAACATTCTGTCTCTCTCATGTTCCCCTAAGCTTTTAAGGAACAAAACCATCATAGAATCTGAAATCTGAGATCCAAGTGGCTGCCATTGAAAATTTATATATGGCAAATTACCGCAAGGAAGACTTTAAGAAAACAAGACCTCAGGTTGCAATTCATAAACCACAATTCTAGTACAACAAACAGCCCAAAGAATGCGTGTGGTAGCTCAGGCCTTTAATCGCAGTTCTCCAGAGACAGAGAGATTAGGAAGAATTTAAGGTCACCCACTGCTACAGAAAGAAGGAGGCCAAACTGAACTACAAGAGACCCTGCTTCAAAACAAAAAGGAGGTCCAGTGTTCTTAACCACAACTATTAACAGAAAAACAAAACTTGGTACACAACTCCCTATGAAACATAGAGCTTTCTGAAAGAAAAAAAATCAAGTCACCCACAAGGTGGCTGAGGCAACCACTCAAAGAGAAATACTTAGACTCTTCTAAACCATATTGCAAACTGGGGTAAACTGGCATCTATCAGCCCTAGAAAAAAAAAATTACTACTTAATTCCCAGGGATGATGAAACCTTTTAGGACTCAGTTTCTCCATATTTTTATCAAGATGCAGACAGGGATGGATCTAGCTAGCTAGGAAACACTGCTATCTTCCATAAGCCAGATATTTTATTATCAAATATGGTTATCCTCAAATATGTAGTTCCTGAGAAGGAACAGGTTTTAAAATTATATACAATAAATAATCCATGTTCAAAAGGAGCTTCTTCTAAATGCTTTGTTTACCCTAAACAGAACAATTACAATAGCCACTCCTCCTTTCAACAGAATGTCTACTAACTCCATTTCTCATGTGCACTAAACAACTTGTACTATTAGCAGAGTGTCTTAGAATGAGTCTAGTTACAGGCTGTAACTTTCTAGCTGAGTATGTAGTTGTTATGATCACTTAAGGTAAGCATACCATCAGTGTGAAAGCTTTATATTACAGATGATATAAAAGGAACCCAGATCTTATGAACAACTTTGCTCAGCCCACACCAAGGAATGTAAAATGTAGACAAAAGGAGTCTAAAGATTTACAGAATCACTTTGTATTGATAAGCAATTCATGTGTTTATGATATATGCAAATTAGAACTAAGCCATCAAACCAACAAACGTCCTGTTCTAGAACATTCTCCGATAATAAAGGAAGGTCATGAAAACCAAGTATAACCAAAACCATTCTATTTTTAATGTAGAGGTACTTTTTAGTCAATAAGTAAAACAGATTCATAGTACCTAAAGAAAAAACAGATTTTTTACAATAGATCAATCTGTAATTTAGAGAAAATATTAGGATTTGCCAAATACTACATGAATTCATCCCATAGGTCTGAAACTTAATATTACATGCTTAGAGAAATCAACTTAGTCATAGAGTATTTAACCTTTAATAAGTACTAAGAACTGCAAGGAACAGCAATGATGTGACTTATAGAACAAAAGTATCCAAAAAGGCACATCAAAACAAGCAGTCTTGGGAGCAGCTAACCCCATCTAACAGTTTTGCTCTATAGTGCTTTGCTTTGTAATGATAAGGGTCCATTTAAGAGTGGAGAAAAAAAACTATAACCAAAGGTTAATAAAACACCCACATTGAGAGTTAACAAAAGAAACTCAATTAGGAGAAATTACATTAACATATCAAACTTCACCTTTTAATCTAGAGGAAAAACAAAAACTCATTTTCATAATCTAACTCATGACTTAGATCCTCAACACTGTCCCTTGAATGTCTAACTTACACCATTTTGAAAAGGTTGTCCTACAAAAACATGAAGCCATTTTTAATTACATTACAAAACAACCACAAGAAGAACTAATAAAAATTTCCACTTACTGAAAAGGAGAAATATATAAAGGGAGCCAAAATGTTATTGAAATGCCTAATGATAAACTTCAACTGTCAAAATAAAATAGAGGTTTATGAAACACAGTCACATCCCTGTGGACCATTAGTTCAACTGATCTTCCTAAGAATCCAGACTCAAGCAAACATTTAAACATTCGATCAGAATAAAGCACAGCAGACAGACTTTTATTTCTCTTATTTCTTCAGAATGTTCTTATAGCAAAGAAGATTAATATGCATGAATAGATTCACTTGGGAGGCTGTATTTCACACACAGGCCAGAAAAAAATAATGCTTGCTTCCTGTGTTCTGAGAGGCCACTTTTATAATTTGTAATTTTTGTAAGTTTATTTTGTGTGCTTAGGAAGCACTACTGGAGGTCAGTCCTGATACAAGGAGCAACAGCAAACAGGATACTTATGCAAAAGCCTATGGGGTGACACTGGCCTAAAGCTTCAGAATGCTCTCCAGGGCTCAGTGAACTTCCATCTTAGCTTACAGGACTAATAGCTAACAGTCACAAACACCAACAAAGGTAAAAGCAAGTGGCAAGAAACTTAACCTAGCTGGGTTGCTTGGGTAAAAAACGAAATTAGAGACAGAGACAGAAAGAGTGAAAAGGTGGAGAGGAGAGTCCTGTTGTTGGATGGGTGTAATCGTCTGCATTCTTTACTTGGCTAGACTTAAATTTCTGAGAAGATACACATCTGAGCATATCAGAGAGGACATTTCCAGAGAGGTCTAACTGTTCACCCCTAGTATTTTCTGTTCTTATATGTATAGGTTAAGACAAATTAAAAACATACTAAGAAAAAAACTACAGTTCTAAAAGGCAACACATTTGCATTTTCCCAGTCAAGAAAAACATTCAGAGAAAGCAGGCATGAGAACTGCCAAAAACTCTCTGCCCCCACAGCTTGGCTGCTCAGAGCTCCAGGCCTGTTGGCATCTTGGGCCAGAGAGCATCCATCCTTCTCCTCACAGTCATTAACTGATGGCAAGCTTTCCAAATTTGTCTCTGCTAGCCCAGGCCTCTCCTGAGCCATTCTTTATCTGGGAGGCAGTTTCACTTCATACATAACCTTTAATGGAAGTGATTTTGTGAAGGTGGGTAAGGAACAATAAAGGAAATCAGTATCTCCCGGGAACTAACAGGCCTTTCCCCAGCTTTCAGGTACAGGAGCATTCACTATGGTCATTATCATCAGTGGAGATTTAAAGGCTTACAAAATGTGAGATTGTGAAGAATGAAGCCACAAACCAACAAACGACTGCAAAACTGTATTTTAACTGATTTACTATTCTATTTTCTGAAGTACAGCCTGGGGACAACAAAACAGGTAATGATCAAAATCATTAGAGTCATTTCTAACGTTTAATAAAAATTGTAATTGAAAAGGTTTTAATATATGAGATAGTAAAAGGTTAGAACAATTAGACTAGATGGACCAAACTATGTAATAACTAGACCAACATATATGCTTAAAAGTTACAAGTATTTTAGATATCTGAAAAATATACCTTAGTATTTAAAAAAAATTGAGGGCTGGAGAGATGGCTCAGTGGTTCAGAGTGCTGGCTGCTCTTCCAGAGGTCCTAAGCTCAATTTCCAGTGCACACACAATGCCTTACAACCATCTGTAGCTCTAGTTCCAAGAGATCTGATACCCTCTTCTGACCTCCACATGCACCAAGTACACAAGTAGTACAGCTACATACAGGCAAAACACTCACACATAAAAGAAAATAAACCTAAATTTAAAAAGAAACAATTTGATTAATTGTTTGATGAATTGTCAGTTTTAGATTTCTTTAATATTTTCAAATTTTGATTACTACCAAAACAAAACCTGTTAAACCAACCAAAGTTTACTTGACAATGGTTTGTAATGTCTTCCTTTTTTTAACCTACTGGTTCACATGAGACCAGTGGCCAAAAGTCAAAATGTGAAACTCTGCCAAAGGCTCAATTTTCTTTTTAAGTAACATGATAAAATTATCAAAGATGAGTGACTTAACCTTTCAAGGCAAGCAAAACCTAGAAAACCCATTGCAAACATATAAAAAGCTATTTATGAGAGGTGCATACAAATAGGGTAAACATTTTTACATCAAAATCTTGTTTCATTACTATACTTTCATACATTTCTAAGTTTTGGCTATTTTTCAAATGAATCTCAAAGCAGCTATAATCCCAAGAAGTATTTTTAGTAAAGAGCCTTTAAACTGATGAAGAACTGTTTCAGATTCTGGAGCCTAAGGAGACATGAGTAAAAGCACTGTGAGATCCTGGATAGGATCCTGGAACAGAAAAAGGACCAAAGTGGAAAAACTCCTGAGTCTACACGGAGTCTGGAAGTTGGAACTTTTGCACCATGTTAATTTCCTGGTTGTGATACGTGTGTACGTCACGGTTAACTGAGAGAGCTAGAAACTCTCCACTATTTCTTTAACTCTTCTGCCATTGTACAATCAGTTCAAACTAAGCAATCTTTAAAAACGAACACTGCAAGAGAAAAAATAAAGTATTCCATACTATACTAAGAACCCAAATCATGTGGCAGTGTAGGACTACATACCTGTATTCCTAATATTCTAGAGGCAAAGACAGCAGACTGTTGCAGGTTCGAGGCCAGCTTCGTCTATATACAGAATTGAAGTCAAGAGCTAAACAGTGAAACTCTTGGAAAACAAAACAAAACAAAGAACCTAAATCCTCTCACTGCAATGCACATGAGTGAAATGACTCCACTAGATGGCAGTCTGTTTTCTTCAATGACCAAGGGTCTCATCCATCTAATAGAAATGTTTTTTCTCTAGCTTATTCTTGGCATATTAAATAGGCATGTTTCTTTATATAATAGATTATATGGCTTCATTGACTATACAAAATAAGTTTCTGCTTGATTTCAAGGAAATGTCTTCTTTCAGGATTCAAACTTCATTATCATTCCAAAATGCTAAGATGAGGTTTATCAATCCAAACATGCAACACATTAAACATTCCTTTGTGCTGCCAACCTTTGTATGATCTGAAGCAACTCATTCCTTTTAATGTTTATCAACATGGGAATTTTAGTTCTCCTACAGACTTCAAAACCCTACCCTATCCAGGCAGCAATTCCATGTAAAGCAGTAAACAGGTTCTCTCCACCTTGTTTACATGTCTCTTAGATGCAGGCCACCTCTCCCTGCCAAATATGATCTCTACTACACAAAATAGTTTTAATAAATGAATCCAAACATCCCAGGGTATCACAATCAAAATGTAAATACCCCCACTGCTCATCTCCCTATTTTCAAAGACCTAAACTTGGATGAAACAAGAAAGCACTAAATCTCTTAATTTTATAGAAAAAGCTGTTGCAGTACATAAAAATGAACTAGGGATTGAAAACATTAATCCGCTTTTCTATAGTACCAAGTTTTATTCCAAGCACCCAAATGGCACCTCACAAACAGCTGTAAGTCCAGTTTGAGGAGATCCAACATACTTTCTGGCTTCCCAGGGTACCAGACATGTACATGATGCATATATATATATGCAAAGCATGCTTACATAAAATATTTTTTTAAGAAATTAACTGAAAGTTGGGCATAATGGTACAAGGCTATGCTCTATTCATAAGAATGAAGCAGGAGGCTCACAATTTCTATCCTTGTAAAAATTTCAAAGGAAACAAGTTGGCTGTGGAGAGGAAAAGAATTACTCCTAATTTCCCCAAAGAGAATTTCTTGTGACCAACTATTTGGCTGCCTTTTATATAGAAGCAACCTTTAAATGGGTCCCTTCTACTTATAGCCCTTCTAAATTCATTAGTGTTACTCATTATGAGTTCACCAGTATTAGTCAGCACAAGTTGGTTAGTCACCAGTTTTTTTAAACCACCAACCATCCCCTCCCCTTTCGGCTTTTCCTTTCCTTCTGGTATTTTGCAACATTTGAGAGGATGAGTAACTATACCAAGAAACACTGCTCGGATTTTCTTGTCTCTCTGTGGCCTAAACAGCAACCTAACCCCTATTAATGTAAGGAATACAACTCGTCATGGCCACATTGCTTCTCCATGAAAAGAGGGACACCTGGATTTTAGGGAATAACATTCAGGTTGAAGATTTTATTCTAAGTGGCTTTTGATTTTTGTAACCTTATTAGCAACAGTTTATATATTCAATCTATTTTAAACTTCCTTCACATAATAAGCACATGGGTACCATTCTTCCAACAGGAGGAAAAGATAGGCCTATTCTAGGAATGGAAAATGATCCCAGATACGGGGATCTTTCCTGTTGTTAAAATTCTCTGTCAAGTAAAGACCTACAAAATCAGCTCCTAATTATCTTTACATTGCGACAGCTTTCCCCAAATCTGCCATCTGATCCATAGCCAGCTTACTAGACTGAAAGAAAAAGGCTCTGACTATGAATAACTATCAGAGACCTTAAGGGTACCACTTCTCTGGAATATACACTTCAAAGCAGATGCTCCACCAGAAACAGTAATGTTAAAGAAAACTCCCCTAACCTTGGAGGTTACCTACCAGCTTCCCTGCTCTCCTAATCCATCCTGCACCAGGATCATCTCTTCCTAAGGGGTCTATCCTGTTCCTTTCTGGACAGCCCATCCTTAAGGTTAGCTATTTTACTCAGAGCATTCGGGTATATGTACTATATACAAAACCAAATCTCCTCCAACCCCCATCTTCCCTTAGAGCACAGAGACTGGGAGCAGCTTCTTCACCTACCACATCCATTATTCCTTCCCCATCATTCAAAGTAGCCTGGCACAGAAAAGGTGTAACAATTAAAACAAATGATGCAATGAACATTCTCCAATGAAAGCAGTAATAAACAAAAGGTACTGTCAAGAACTCCACATTTTCCTAACGTTTATAATACTAAGGTAATCTGCTATTGCATGGAAACCATTTAATCCCACATGGATAAATGCCACCATTAACTGCCCTGGAATTGTAAATTGGGCTATAGAAAAGTGTTATATTGAACCAAGGGAGGATTTTTACATGCTATGAAATACTGTGACAGGACAGCTTCTCCTTACGTGTCATAGCCTTGAAAACAAACAAAAAAATTGCAAAAGGCAAAAGCAAGACATCCTTTCAGATGAACCCTGGAAAAATATTCAATTAACTGCTAATCTCTTTTCTGGAATAAGGGATGAAATAAGGGTCAGTTTTAAGATAATGAAGAAGGGTGGACAATCCAGTGATATGTACAGGCATCTGTTAAAACGAGTGTATTAAGATGACAGTCATCTAGGTGGGGAGCATATTCGTACTCATACAATTCCTTCAACTTTGGAAAAGATTTATGATGTTCGGGGAAAGAACAACAATACAAATATAGTTTTTAAAAGGATACGTATACATATCCAGATGTGACAGTGGACACCTTAATGCAGAGACAGGTGGATCTCTGAATTTGAGTTTACAGATTGAGTTTCAGGACAGGCAGGGCTATACAGCAAAACAGTCTTGGAAAAAAATAAAGGGAGGGAGGGAGGGAGGGAAGGAGGGACAGAGGGAGGGAAGAAGGGAGGGAAGAAGGAAGGAAGGAAAGGAAGGAAGGAAGGAAGGAAGGAAGGAAGGAAGGAAGGAAGGAAGGAGAGTCAGAAAGACAGACACAGGCATAGAATACAATACAAAAGGACTTGGTAAACACCTCTTTAAACCAGACAGATGGTACACACTTGTACTCCCAGCACTTAGGAAGTGGACCCACAGAAACCAAGTCTAAGGCCAGTCTAGGCTACATTGTAAGACTTTGTCTCAAAAAAAAAGTGTTTCTTTATGTTTTGAGTTGGGCATAGTATCTCATCCCTGTAATTTCAACACTTGGGAGCTGAGGTAGGATGATTGCTGAGAGGTCACAGCCAGCCTAAATTACATAATGAGACATTGTCTCAAAAATTGTTCTGGAATACATGTTGGCATCATTAAGTAAGGCCCATGGCTCTCACTCAGCTCTCTCACTTTGGAGGATGATTGATTGGTCATAATCCTCACCTGCCTTAAAGAATAAGAAACAACTAACCATCCTATTATCTGTCAGGGCTTTAAGAAGGTATTTCCTCCTCCTCCTCCTCACTGTCAACTGAGGCAGGACCAAATCAGGTGTCATGGGCATAGAATGTAGCTCTTGGTGTGACAACATCGCCTTCTCTTTCCATTGTCCTAAAGCTAGGCCCTATATGTGTACCTGTCAACACTGGACATCTTTTACTGCTTCCCTCTTTTCTCACTGACTTGGTGGAAGCCTGACTTGTTTTCCTAGGAAGACATCAAAGACAAAACAGGAGAAGGCAGAGCAGACCAGGCACAATCACAGCTCAGAGGTACTCCATTAAGTGACACAGCATAAGGAAAAAGTGGGCTTCCAGTGCTTGGTAACTCCAAATGTGCATCCCCAAACATCAAAGGGACAGAGAAGGAGAAAAGGGAATTTTTCTCACAGATTCTATCTGCTTGGCACTGAAGCACCTGGGTAAACACCAACTCTAGTTGCTCAGAGGAGCCTGCCTAGTCAATTTGCAACAAAGTGAAGAAATAGTGAAAGTAACACTACAGCCTTCAGATTCTTCCTGACTGCGTAGGTTCCTTGAAGTACCTTGTCCTTGACTCTGTACCAGCACTTCTCAGGCTCCAAGCCAGGTCACAGAGTTTATTGCCCATGTACTTTCACGGGAGGCAGGGCCACCTCATCTCTGAGTTGGAGCTAAAATCCATATAGATCAGTGAGAAAACCCCACAGCACCCAATGGGAAAACCCAGTACTAACCCCAATGAGCTCATAGGTCATCCATCCTCTCCTGGCTACAGTAGCTCCATTCCTGCCCTGCCCCTTTGCCCCATTTGCCCGCAAAACACTCTAGGGAAGCCCAGATGACTTGAAAAGAAAAGGCCATCATTTCTCATGTGAGCAACTGAACTGCTTTCATCTGCTGCCCCCTCCAGGGAACAGTCTGGAAAAATGTAATTCTAAGAAGAACCCAATGGCCACCTGGGGAGTTGGGTATGGGATCAGTGTGAACCTAAACCACTTATACTAGGATTTCAGCTGAGTGACTTCCATATTTTCCAAGTATGAATGTCTGATATTAAATATTGCATGTAGAAAATCCATTTCTTATCATGTGTGACTCTGATTTGATGTTTCTTTGTTTGGGGTTTGGTTTCTTTACCTTGCTTTACCTCTAAATAAAAGCCTCCAGAAAAATGTTTGGCAAAAAGTAACAGTAACTACAGAAATGAATTAAGAATATGTGTTTGCTTGTACATGTGTGCACATGCACACACACACACACACACACACAACACAAGTAGATTATGTATGAGGGGATATGCACTCAGCCTTAAAAAGACAAATCTCATGATTTTCAGTAACATCGATGAAGCTGGAGGACATCATGCCAATTAAAACAAGTCAGAAACTGACAAATAAGCATGATTCCACTTATAATGGGAAATCTAAAGTAGATATCAAAATAGAATGTGGTTGCTAGGGGGTTAAAAGAAGGGGCTTTGTTTAAAGTACATATTTGATTTTCCAAGAAAAAGTTATAGAGTTCCATAGCACATCACGGTGAACTCAAAACATTACAATAGAATGCATTCAGTATAGTTTAGATGACAAATTGAACCTTTTCTGTTTCTGTCATAGAACAAAAACTACAAAGTACCACCTTTGTTCTCCATCACTAAACCTACAGTTCAACATTTTGATATTTAAAAATCAAACAGATATTTAGTTGATGTCTTTGAAAAATGAAACAGTGAGAAATAAGTTGCTTTGAAGACTCAAAACAGATCATCATAAGACACTTGAAACTACTGCGTGGGACATTCTTCCCAAATGGTATGCATGGTATGCTAAATTGGCTTCTAAATCAAATGTGGCTTTTAGCAAAAGGATAAGACAGTCTTGGAAACTAAACACTGTGGCTATTATAACAAAGGCAGCAATGTGATTCACTCATTCACTTACAGATGGAGAGGGAGGATGGGTCAAATATTATTAGCTTTGGTCCTACATTTTTACTGCCTCCAGCTTGGGTTCCCCCTCTACCACACCTCTCTCTACTTTCTAATTACTCTGAACATTGATCCATCATCCATTCCTCTGAATTATACAAGTCACGCTAAGGAAAGAAGACTAGTAAGAACAAACTTGGGCTGGTGGGGCAAGAAAGCAGAGCAAACTCACTCAGGCCTTCCTTCTCAAGACCTCAGATTGGTTGCTAGAGCTTCCAATTTCAACTTTTCACCATTAAAATCATTACATAAGGGGATGTATTGCACTGCTCAATATAACAGTGCAATATAACTCCTATAACAGCAATGTGATGTACATTTCTATATCCTGGCCTAGAGATCACAAGATAAGTGCTATATAAGTCAGTTTCCCAGTAGCTCAGGGATTCACAATGATTCACAAACATGCTCCCTAGCAGATTTCTCCAGATGTATTTTATTACTCAGCTATGTAAAGCCATGAACAAGACAGGAAATGTATTTGCTTAGTTTGTGATTTGTGCACTCATCCATAAACTATACTCTATTGTAAAAACAAAATAGAGAAGTAAAATTTGTTTTCTGATATATATGGGTGGGCATGCCATGATTCTTCCTAGTTTGGCTCTGCCTCAATATCAATGAAATAAAACCTGTTGCCACTATAATACATATAAAGCACTGCCCCAGAAGTACAAGAAAGAGGGAAAACAAACAAACAGAGAGGCCTTTGATGGTGGGACCCTGGCAAGCCTTAAGTAGAGATGCTAGCCAAGGAAAGACCGTAGATGGTGCCTATCAATGGATCACACTGGCAGGGATCTAAAGAATAAAGGACAAAAACATAGAGAAAGAAAAATCATGTGCAAGACAACCCAAAATTCAGGTTGATTTTGGTTTGTTTGTCTTAAAGAATCTTCTGAACAAGAGCTACTTGAAGGATGAGGCTGTAGATTAGTGCTGCTTGTCTTGCATGTGCAAGACCCTGAGTTCAAATCTCCAGCTCTCAGAAATGTTACTTGATATAAGCAAATGAAAAGAAAACAATTCATGCTGCATTTCATGTAGAGACCATTCTGTGGAACTGACATGTTATGAAGAGAAATGGAATGGCATTGCTTTCTCTCAGAGATTTATAATTTCTTTAGTGGTCTTATCAAAATTCTATAATGCAAAAATTCACTTTAAGTTACCCTTAATGAAAAGCAACATCAGGAGCTGGGGATTGTAGCTCAGTTGGAAGAGTTCTTATCTAGCATATCTGAAATCCTGGACCCCATCCCTAGTGACACAGTCACGGTGGTACATGCCTATAATCCCATCACTAGGAGGTAAAGAAAAATGAAACTTAAGAAATTCAAAGGCATCCTCAGCTACGTTATGAGTTTGAGGTTAGACTGAGCTATATGATATTGTCTCAAAAAGGAAGAAAGGAAAAGAGGCAGGCAGGAAGGAAGGAAGGAAGGAAGGAAGGAAGGAATCAGACACATGAGTTTTGCTTCCCTTATTTTTGTGCAAAATCCATTTATTCTCAAGTCCCATTGCTTGCTTTATTTTCCAAATTTCTCCTGTGGAAAATAAATTGTTACTATAGCAATATTTTCCTACCCAGGGATCATTTCTCACTCATTTGTTCTAGGTTTTTTTTTTTTTTTTTTTTTTTTTTTTTGCACATAACAACTACATAAATCTGTTCCAAGATGCTCACAACATTAGAATCCTTGGCAACATCTAGGGAATGAATATATCTTAAAGCTATGGGACCAGTTAGCTGAATACTACAGTTCTGAATGTCTCTGAAGTACCATTGTACTATTTGTGCTGTATGTATCGCAGATCTTTCAGTTCTTAAGAGTAATACACCTATTTATCCTCATTCAAACAGACTACAGAAGGCTCCAGCAGTTAGCATGCTAAATGAGCTTATTATTCTTGGATTTTGAAGCTAACACCACTAATACCCTGCTTATACACCTAAAGACTGATTATTTAGTGCTTCTGTTTTTATCTCCTGACAACAATTACAAATACACAGTATAATCCTTACTTGGGTTTTGAGAGTATCTTTAGAAAAGAACAGCTACTCCAATCAATGGACTCTTCGTAGATAGTTACGCTATACTAGCATATTCTACCCAGAAATAATTTAAGTGGAAAATCAAGAAAATGGATGTAACTCTTCAGGTAAAGATTTGCTTGCTTATAAGTTTTGCTTATAAACTAGTTGTTAAGTAATGGATTATTGCCTGTCCAAAGAAAACTGGTCAGTTTGGTGAGAGTTTCAAATATAGAAAGTGCTAATAAAGAAACAATAGCTGTCCCTGTTCATGAACTCCTTCAGGAATGAGACTTACCAGAAATGGGTTACATATTCACATGTGTGAGCATGTGAATCACTCAGATCCATGCAAATATTCTAAAACATATACAGGCAGACAAACTAAATATTGAATGACCCAAAATGTAAACTAAAGCTAAATGTCTCCCAAACTTCTATGACTTACTTATTCCTGTTTTAATGTTCACTCAAGTCTATTGATAGTAAAGAGTGAAAAAAGAAGGCTGCCAATCAGTATGGCAAGAGCCTTTTCCCAAGTTGTATCCATCAACAGGTTCCCAGTCTAACAATCCATGAACTTGTAGCTATCCTTAGCTATCTTTATAGGATAGGACTTCTTCTGGACAGGGTTAGCATTCAGTATGGAATTCAGTATGGAATCTGTACTGTTTTTCTGTGAAGATCTCACAACTCACCAAAAGGAGGCACCCCAGGGAAGAGTCTGAGGTTAGAGAATTCTCTAGGAAAATACTAAATAGGTTGTATTGCAGGGAAGAATCGTGTATCCATGAGATATATAATGAAAATATGCCCTGAGTACAGTACACCCCTAGCATATACAAAGCCTCTAGGTTCAATTCCTAGTGACTTGGAAACAAAAAGGGAAAGCAACATACAGTTGGCTGATAAAGTTACACATTTATACAATAAAACCTGTATCTGGTAAGAGCATCACCTTCAGGACATTGCAAAGGATTGGTTGGTTGGAATAATTAAGGTTGGAAGAATTAAAACAGATGCACAATGCAGCAAATATCATTTAACCAATGGCCAGGGCCTTAATACAAATATAATTTGGCAAAATGTTGGATAGACTCCTTTTAAAGAAAAATAAAATAAAGATGTATAGAGTTCTTTTCTCAACTATACATGTATACCTACAAAATGTCACCTATCATTATTAGTACCTGGGAAGTTCTGTCTTTGTAGCACAGACAAACCTATGGGCAGCTGCTTCCAAACGCATATCAATTTGTTTGCCTTAAAACCAAACAAATACCTTAGGTTTGTTGCATATCTGAAAATTTGTAAAGAATTTTCAAATTTTACTTCATTCAGTGTCCATACTGTCCTCTGTGAGTTAGGTCCACTAACCTAGATAAACACAGAAAAACCAAGAACAAGATCACTATCAAAGATAAAGAACAAATACAGGAAAAACTGTATTCTCCAGTTCAAAGCTGAATAGATTTGCTTCAAGTTCAGACTCAGAATATCATGTGTTAAGCTACTTTCATGGCTGAGTCTGCTATTATAAATGAAGTTTTCCAGTAAACTAAACAATGCCACAGACTATTCCAAATTAAACCTTCTAACTAACACTTTCTTAAAACCTTTTTAAAAAACTGTTTCTAAATTCTTCCTGTTCTAACTATGCCTAATTCTAAATATTGCCCATATTAAGTTTTTATAACATTAAGTATAGCATTTATTTCAGTCATATTAAAAGAGGCAGATGACACATCTGTAATCTCAGCATGTAAGTGGCTATGGGTGACGTTGAGATCTACTTAGGCTACACAGCAAGTTCCAAGCTAGTCAAGGCTATTGCAGCAAGAGACAGGTCTATAAAATTCAATTATACATTAAATCACAACCAAAATGTTTGTTAATCTAAGGCCTAGGTTCAAATTCCTACACCAGAAAATTCAAATGTTTTCTAAGGACCACCTATAACCATGCTATCCAAAGTTAATGTACATATAATGCTATTAGCGATATTGTTAAAATGCAGAAAATCACACTGTGAGATGGGGTCCATACGCAAAAATAATCGAACAAAAATGCTAACAACTTCCTGGGAGAATCTGGTTCCTAGATTACCCTTTAAATAACAGAGACTCTGTAATAATAATCTGAAGTCATTTCAATGCTGTGTCCCTCCAAACTTTGACCTAAATAAAAATAGAATCCAGAAATGGATACTAGTGAGGTGACTAGGCCATTAGGACTATCATCATCCCTGGCACCTGTGGGTGCTTTTGGTTTTCAGCCATGTGGGGATGAAGAGAGAGGGCACCAACTAAGGAGCAAGAGAACATGCTTCGCCAGATAATTTATCAATCAGTACCTGGACTGTAAATTTCCATCATTTTTATTATTTACAAATTCCCAGTATGTGTGTGTGTGTGTGTGTGTGTGTGTACATCTGTGTTTGTTCACATCTGTGTGTTACATCTATTCACATTCACATCTGTGTGTGTGTGCATGTGGAACAAAGGTAAAACAACAGGTATCTTTCTCAATTGTTTTGTACTGTAGTTTTTGAGACAGGGTCTCTCACTGAACCTGGACTTCTCCAGTTCAGCTAAGCTGTCTGGCCAGCGAGTTCCAGGGATCTACCTGTCTCTACCATCCCAGCATTCAGTATTTTGTTATCGGTTTTTAGTGCCTGGAGTCAGGGATTTCAGATAAGCTCCCAAATAATTATTATTTGCTTTATAGAAGGGCTTACACTGAAAGTGTAGTTCAGTGGTTGAAGGCTGAACATGAGACACTAGGTCATTTCCAAAAACAAACCAAAAGTAAAAAGGATTTAATGAGTGTAATCTACAAATTCAACCCATCTTTTCTTTAACAATTAAAAAATTCACAGCACTATGTAGACTTGAGTTAAAAACCTAAAACAGTCAAGTTTCATCCAAATAGCAGCACCAAAATAGCACACTCAATTACATGGCAAAATTACATCTCTGGAGGGAAACAGCATTTGCTAGCAGTCTGTATTTCACAGTATGTCAGGCAAAGTGCACACTTCCCACACAGTGTTCCCTCCATTTCGGAGGCAGCAAGGTCAGAATATGGATTCAAAACCAACCAGTCTGGACCAGGTGTGATGTGAGCACCTATAGTCCAGGTTACCGAGGAGGCAGCTGAGCCAGAAGCATCACTCTAAGCCTAGGAACTTAAAGCCAACCTGTGGTGACGCATCAAGACCTTGGCTCAAAACACAAACCAACTGGACAGATTATTTTGTACTGGTTACTGTGTGTGTGTACCTATTCATAGTTCTGTGTCTTTATACACTCAAACAAATGTGTAGTGGCTAGATGTCAATGTTTAGTGTTTTCCTGAGTCCAGTCCCTTCTTATCTTTTCAGACAGGCTCTCTCACTAACTGTAAGAACTTGAAAATACAGCTAGGCTGGTTTGCTAGCATGCCTCTTTAATCTGCCTCTCTAATATTGGGATCACAGGCATGTGTCTCCACATCCAGCTTGTTATGTGGATACTGGAGACTGTGGTTACAGAGCAATCATTTTAGTGAGGAGACATTTGCAAGGCCTCAATTTTCATTTTGTTTATTAGTAGTATATGTAAGTACATGATGGTGTATGAGTAGAGGCCAGAGGAAAACCTTGGGAACTCAGCTCCCTTCTTAGTCCTTTACATAATTTCAAGGATCAAACTCAAGTCTCCAGGCTTGCATGGCCAGCACCTTTACTGCTAAGTCATCTTGCTTTCCCTTACTTCTATTTTTGAAGAATAGTTTTGCTATGTAGTTCAGACTAGCCATGAACTCTCCATCCTCCTGCTTCATCACCCCAAGTGTTGATATTATAGATGCATGCCATTATACTCTCAGATATCACTCAATTACATTTTGATTTTCTGCCTCTGATTACTGTATCCGCCCCCTCCCAGGAAGCAGATAAAGTTATTAGTTTAACTACTTTGTTTCCTGATTTAAATAGGATCTTCCTGACTTCCTCTTTTTTTTTTTTTTTTTTTTTTTGGCCAAATGGCATGTCTCAGACAGCTTTTTGTTCAGCACTATTTTTACAAGATAAAACTCTAATAATAATTACAGAGACACCTAACAACACAAGGAAATATACAATGTAAAATTTAAAATGTGGGCCACTGATTACAGCTATGGGAAACTACAACATACCCATGCACAGAACAGTAAAAGAGATTATGAAATAGAATCAAGAATTTGCTGGAATTAATCTGATTTTGTCCTTTCTTCTACGTGTATTAGAGTCATATTGTTTCAATTACATACACGTTTGTCTTCAACTTTCAAAATGCAGTGTGGAACATTTTGTAAAATACAGCTTTAAACCATATAAAACTGTGAGCATGCCTGGGCAAAAGTGCAAATACCACACCTCAGAATTTTCCTCTTTATTGTGCAATAAAACCTCAGGGTCACTGGTTACTAGCAGCTTGACCTTGTGGAAGCTAACTACTCTGTAGTGTTTCCTCATCCATAAAAGGATTACTATCTACTTCTTGACCCATTTAGCACATTAAACAAGGCAATATAGAAAGAGCACCTGACTCATAAGCTTTCTTTCATGATAGCTAATATCGGAGAAAACAAATGTAATCATATATCTCTTAAAGGAAGGACATCAATGAGGCATTAACTAGGGATAATAGTCAAAGCAATTTAAGATCCTCAGCAGTTCTTACACTCAGAAAGGAGGGCTGTGAAAGCACAGACAGCTTTTAAACATCCCTATAATTACACTGAGCCCATGTAGGGTATCTAGGATAATGGCTTTTAAAAAGGAGAAGTCAGTCTTCTTTAGGGAGAGAGAAGTGCTGTTATCAGAATGGGGAAAGGGCCATAAGGTAGAAAGGAAGAGCCAGGCAGTGGTGGCATATGCCTTTAATCCCAGCACTTGGGAGGCAGAGGCAGGTGGATTTCTGAGTTCCAGGCCAGCCTGGTCTACAGAGTGAGTTCCAGGACAACCAGGGCTACACAGAGAAACCCTGTCTAGAAAAAAAAAAAAAAAAAAAACCAAACAAACAAAAAAGAAAAAAAAAGAAAAAGAAACGAAGAGAATCCTAATATTTTAACACTAAAGAATTTGGGGGAGGGAGTATTTGATCAAAACTGTGTAAGTGCTGTGCATGTCTATAAATCCTAAAACTCCTGGGATGCTAAGGCATGAGGTCCATGCATTTAAGTAATCCTGAGTTATGTAGATGCTATCTTAAATGAAACAAAAAACTAAAGGAACTACACAAATCAGGGTTTCAACTAATAACAGAAGCTACTAGTGCCTTAGTGGTGGCTTTGCCTTGGAGCAGCCTTGCTACCTCTGTAAGTCAGACTTCCTAAGCTGCATCTTTGAAGAGAAAAAATTGGAAAATATGATTTCACTCTCCCTTCTGGCCCTCTATTTCAGTGGTTTCCAACAGACAGCTCGTAATTTGAATCTTGTCAGCTGGACTACCAAAACAAAAACAACAAATTCCTTAAGGTGTGAATGAAAGTCAAGGTGTATATATATATATAAAATTAAAATACCCTTGGGCCATTTTCACATCTTGCTTTTGACAGTGACAGCCACAACAAACAGATGGCTGCTGCTGACAAGGACTGCATCATTAAACTTAATGATAATTAATGTTTTAACAGCTTTCTGTTTAGAAAGAGACTTCACACATGATGTGGTTCTACTTGATCCCCACAGCAGCACTGAAATAAAGACCATTAAAACTAGTCCACACCTTGTCCAATTAAAGAAAACTAAGGCTTCTAGAAGTGGAGGATAGGGCTGGTGAGCTGGGTCGGCAGTTAAGATCACTTGATCTTCCATGGCCCAGGTTGGATTCCCAGCATCTACATGGCAGCTCACAAGAGTCTGTAACTCCACTTCCAGACACTCTGACCAGGCCCTCTTCTGGCCTTTGGCAGGCACCAGATACACATGTGGTGCACAGGCATATATGCAGGCAAAACACCCAAACAGAAAATAGACAAAAATAAACAAGAGTGGAGGATTTGCCCAAGATCCCACAGCAGATGAATAAAAAGCCCAGGACTTGAACCTGAATATTCAAAATTCATTAGACATCTACATACCCTGCCTTGTTTCCCACTAATGTCTCACAAAATTTAAATGAATTAAAGAATACTGTATACTAATATTCTCTGATTTGATACTGACAATATATTTTCTTGAAATCCCAAAACAACCTTAATTTACAAGTGATACATGGTTCACTGAAATCTGAAGGGCTAAGCCAGGATTAGGAATCAACCAATCATTTGACCTACAAGGAAGTGTATATCAAAAATGGAAGCCAAAAACTCCTTCCAATCTTCAGTTTAACACAATGCATTACTCAAAGGTGTGACAATGCTACTGCAAACAACCCTCTGACAGACAGTCTAAAAGTACAGTGTATACATCTATGTAAAATACCATACTTAGCTACATCACCTTGCTTTATATAAGGTAACTTATGATGTTTACAAAAAACGATGATGACTAAAGTAACCTAATGATATATTTCTCAGAACTTTCTTCATAAATCACCAAATGTATGGGTGTGTAGTATCTTGAAGCAGCAGCAGCCCCTTTCAGATAAAAAGGCTTATAGGAAGCAGAGCCAAAAACTCGAACACAGAACATCCACCAATTCTGAACATTTCTTACCCTGGCTAACTCTTACCCAGTCTCAAATAAAATACTGAAATGCTTCTTAACAGCCAGGTATGGTGCTATGTGTTTCAGAAGGTGAGACAGAAAGATCTCCAGTTTGATCCTAGCCAGGACTCAAGGCCCCGCCTTAAGACAGAAAGCAATAATAATTGTTCCTCAACAATGAAGTGGTTCAAATGTAAATGGTCTGAGGGGCATATGCTTGGCTTTGCACACATTGCCTATTAGTGATTCTCATTCTCAGGAGCAAATTCACCTCCCAAAAGGGAGGGTGTGTAATAACAGTCATTGTCTCATTTTACTACAAGGAGAAGTAAATGTATGCGATAAGAAATCCATCAGCTGAAAGTGCCTTCATTACCATCTTCTACCTAAAAGGTTTTTCTAGACAAATTAAAACTGGGAAACTGAAAAGCATATAAAGAAAATATTTTGAAGAGAAGAGAACCATGTATAACTGTCTAATTAGTCCCATTTTCCTCCTTTGGAAATACTGTAATGAGTCAGCAGGTGCTTAACCACCAAAATTACAGTTTATCACGAAGCTAGAAACTGTTTAATATTTAAACAGAAGACTCAGGGACAGAGAAGAACATGCAAACAGCACATATTAGGAAACTGCATATCCCATCTGACAGTTTATGCAGGAAAATCTTATGAGATTGACATGAAACTACTGAGGCACTTAAAGACACAAATACCATTTTTTTGTTTTGTTTAAAAAAAAAAAAACTCTTCTGAAGCTACCAGATAATCCCATTTCCTTCCTTCCCAGCATATGGGAACTCCAGGTTCACACTGCTGTCTGCCAAGAAAAGGGAGGATTTGCAGTAAAGAGAAGAATGAATGAAACTTCATGATATACAACAGGGACTAAGGTGAGGTGCTAGGGAGACAGATGACCATTTGCAAAGTGCTGCTTTACAAGCATAGGGACAAGAATTTAACCCCTAGAACCTTGTCCTTTTTTAAGGTGTGAGGGTATGTGGAAATGGACAGATCCCTGGGGTTCACTGGCTAGCCAACATAGCAAGTTCTAGGCCAGTAAGAGACCCTGTCTCCCACAGTTAAATACTGGGTGTAACCAGGGGAACCCTGCAGAAGAGAAGGAGGAAGGATTGTAGGAGACAGAGGGGATGGGGACATCATGAGAACACAGTCAACAGAATCAACTAAGTAAGACTCATAGGGGCTCACAGAGAGTGAAGCAGCAAATATGCAGCCTGTATGGGACTGAGATGGGTCCTCTGCATAATACCTTATGGCTGTGTAGCTTGGTGATCCTGTGAAAGTAGGGAGTGTCACTGACTCTTTTTGTCTGTGCTAGTGACCCTTTACCTCCTACTGAGTTGCCTCATCCAGCCTTAATAAGAGGGTTTGTACCTAGTCTTATTGTATCTTGTTAGGCCCAGTTTGGTGGATTAGCCTCCCTAGGAGGTTTGTTTATTTGAAACAAATTAAGAGTTGATCTGGGAAGAGGGGAAGTAGGACAAGGGATTGGGAGAAGTGGAAGGAAGGGAAACTGCTAGAAAAAGTCTGAGCTAGAGGTTTCTAGAAGTCAATGTAAAGTCTCTTAATAGTTGCACAATATTTCCAAGTAAAAGGTTTTACTAGGAGTATTCTCCCAAGTCCATGATTAATTGAAAGAGTCAAATATTATGTGGGCAGGAGGCTACAGAAAGGTAGCAATTACTCTCCCACAGTGTATAAATGCCATCCAAAGTCCAAAAGCACAAGGCTCACTGTATTCACCCAACAGAGGAAAAGGAGAACATTCTATAGGATGATAATTTGAGACCAGTTTGGTTCCTTTAGGAACAATGTTAGTGTTGTGTAAAATGCATCATAAATATAATGAAATATAGCTAATATTTATGATGCTGGCATTGGGATTAAACTTTGAGACAAGGTTGTTTTTGTTGTTGGTGGTGTTTTTTTTTTTTTAATATGAGTCCTAGTAATCAGCTCAGGTCCTTATGTCAGCACAACCATTTAAAAAGTGAGCTTATCTACCCTATAACCAGGTTTGGAATCCCAGTAATCATTTTATGCTGACATGTTAAAAACACAGCATTAAAACCAACATGTTTTAGAATCAGGAGAGACTTTGGAGATCAGAATATAAGCATCTGTGAGAAATGGTAATACCAAAGCCCCGAGCAATTAAAATGATGCTCAGTCACCTGGGCCACTTAGAAACTGACTGTGAAGCATTCCGGCAGCCTCCTGACTTCTAGAGCAGCTGCCTGAATCCAACACTAGACAAATACATGATCATCTCCACCCACCCTCCAAGATCCAAGTTCCCAGTAAAACATTTCTACAAACATATATGATCTTCCACTGATGCAAAACAAAATACCTTAGGAACTTATTCACCCTAATCACATAGATATCATGCTCTATCACTTAAGAAAATGCATAAGAGTTTTCCTGGAGGAAAGGGAGCAGGAAGCCCTAGCTCTTTAATTTCTATGACCCTCCTTTGTCCTGGGTGTGTGGTATGTGGGTGTGGTATGTTTATCTACAAAACAACATAAACATAGAAGACTACACCTGATTTTCACAGGCAAAGAAACTTGTGTCAAAATGTAGACAACAGTCAAGTCTGGGACTATCATTTGAGCTCCAATAGTGAAGTTATTTCTGCCATCATGAAAGGAAAGGACAACCAATGACCCTGTTTTGTGTGGATCCTGATATTAGGACACAAGCTGTTCCCTTGGTGCACACAGCAGTTAACCTTACACAGCTGTTCCAGGGGTAGATAGCATCTGTTCCTTCTATCCTACACAAACCTGAAGCTTTGGCACTGTATGAAGCCACCAAACCTTTCCTTTAGAGCAAATTCATTAAGACTCCATTGTCTTCCTCTGCTCTTATTTTCCTGGACAAATAACTGCTAGGTTTTGGTTTTGCTGTTATTGCCAAATTATAATGCAAGAGCCGCCTGCACACACAGCTGGGCTGCTGGTAGACAAGCCAGCTCAATAACCACAGATAATGGCATCAGAACTAAACCTATGCCCAGAAAACCAACACATGGACAATGCCACAGCACCAATGGAGGAGGTGAAACATGCTGTAAGCATCATTAACCAGAAATAGGAGTACCAAACATGTAAATCATCCTTAATGTTGTCTAATGTAGTGTTCAAATTATAGGAGTGATTAGCATGTACTCCATCTTAAGTGTGTATTTTTAAATCTCTATGTAAGAACCAACAGTATGCCCACTAATCTTCCTCAGTATTAACAAAGGTGTCTTCTGAATCTACCACCTTCATCTAGTAAACTCATTACTTGTCTCTTATATTTACCTTTAAGGAAGACTGGTAGATAAGAGACTACTAATGATACAACTAAATTGTTAATCTCTGATAAAATTCAGTCCTGGTTCTCTATGTGTAGACCAACAAATAGCTCTCCATTTTCTCATAGCTATTGCTAGAATATTGAGATTACTGCTGTAGGATAGCTATCTTAGAGGCATAACATGATCACTGCTACCATGAAGGAAGAGACTGTTGTGGTGACTGACAAAATGGCTTTGCCTCAAACTCATGGCAATGAAACTAGTAGCATATAGTGATAAGCACATCTATGGTTATGACAAATGAATAACCTGACCCTCCACTAAGACTCCTTTCCATACTCCCTCCTACCCAATCCAGCTTGCGTCTGATCTTGGGGTATATAATATATAGGGGTAGAAGGTTAACTGGGGTGAGATAATACTAAAAGATTTGTATTTTGTGTGTGTGTGTGTGTGTGTGTGTGTGTGTGTGTGTGTGTGTGTTTGACTGGTTACCTATGAAGTAACTGTCCTTATTTTTTTTTAGTCACATAAAACACATTCTATTGATGCCCTTTCTGTGCCTTTCTGTGGTGTATAAACATTTCCTTATATATCCCCACCTCTAGGAAACATAAGGCACCAATTACAAAAAAAAAATGATAAAAGAGAAAACTATACAGACACAATCATCTTTGTACTGTATATATTACATATGGAACCTACAGACCACACAAGTGTCAATGGGACATCCACACCATGTATGCATGTCAATAAATATAACTTAAGAAGAGTTCTTATTATGTAACATGTTAAAGTGCTTTTTCAGAAAAATAAAACATGAGTATCCACAAATACTATGACAATTAATGCTCTATTTTCCAGTCTATAAAAACTACTTTGATTTCACTTGTTACACTTACCAACTAAAAAATACTGATCTTTCAACTGAATTGTTGTGATTCTCTAAATGGTTGACTTAAAATGGGAGACTTAAAATTCTGTAAATTTTTGTTCTCTGGAAAAATAAAATTAAAAGCATAAAACATAAAAAAATTATGAAGGTTGGGATGCAGTTCATTTAATAGACTGTTTGCCTAATTAGCATGCACAAAGCCCTGGTTTAGATATCCAGCACATATAAACTAACCATAATGATGCCTGTCTAGAATACCAGCACACAGGAGTTTGGCACAGGAAAGAATGAGTTCAAAGTCACCCTAAGGTACATAGCAAAGTCTGAGGCCAGCTGAGAACTGAGATCCTGTCTTGAAAGCAAAACTTATTTTGTTAATGTAAGTTACAATTCTTTTTTCTATTTTGGTATTTGTGACAAAGTCTCACTATAACTTAAACTGGACTTATCACTCTCCTGCCCTCCACCTTCAGAATTCTGGGATTACCCAGTCATACCCTCATGCCATGATTAAAATTCCACATGCATCCACAAGCAACACAGCGTGTGATTTGGTAGAATTTATAGGCTGTGGATTATTTTGGCTCCTGCTATGCCAGTGGTGAGTAGAGGAGTCACTACCTACTGCCAAAAAGCTTAGCCCTCCTTCTATGTGCTTCTCATTCCTTTATGACTTTTGATGACTTCCATTGTCCATCTACATCTCTATAATTTGTAGAAATGGGTATGGATGATGTAAATGTTATACATGGGTTTTGTTTTCATTTTTCTGAGACAGTATTTCTCTATGTAGCCTAGGCTGACCACAAAACCATGATCCTTCCATGTTTACCACCCTATTGTTTGGATTATTGTCATGTACCACCATGCCAGTCTTTTATCTGTAATACAGGTTGAATCAACAGCACTCTCACATGCAAGGTAGTCCTGTACTATTGAGCTATATCCCAGTCCAGTATCTGCTTTCTTAAA
>JAJTUV010003533.1:0-50975 GCA_021653895.1 Mastomys natalensis
ACAAGAGCCATGCCCTTTACTGGCTTCAGGGCATCAGAGGGATGCAGAGACGTTTATTCTAACTAGAAAGTCCAGTCTAATACAGTCTAAGGCAGAACAGAAGCAGCCGTGAAACTGAGTGCTGCTTCCTCAGCAGAAAGCGTTCTCAGCAGAAAGTGTTAGCTTTCTGTCCCTGTAACTGAATAGCTGAAGTGCTAGTGTCGAGGGAAGGTTTACCTGAGCCAATTCCCGCGTAGGCTTCAGTCAGTTGGCCCCACTGTGGGCAGCCAGGGACAGAGAGAGGAGGAGGGCCTAGGAGTCCACCAAGTCCTCTTGAAGACCTTCCACTAGCTCCCGTCCCTTCAGGGTTCCTCCTGTGTGCAACAGTGCCAGGCTAACACTGAGCATTTGGTGGAGGTGATCTTGAGGGGCATTTACCATCCAAACTGTAGCCCTTGGATTCCTGAGGTAATGAAAGTTGCTTACCGTAAGGACAGGAGCCATGGTCTGGCCAGGCAGGGTTGGTGGTCTAGTTTCAGTGAGAAGGGAAGAGAGGGAGGGAGGGGGAGGGAGGAAGGGAGAGGGAGAGGGAGAGGGAGAGGGAGAGGGAGAGGGAGAGGGAGAGGAGAGAGGGAGAGGGAGAGCGCAAGCTCGTTGGGGGAAATGAATGTTGTCAAAGGGGAAACTTAGCATGTCATAGTGGCTTCATTTGGTTTGTTGAAAATCTAATGTTCTCAGCTTGAGTCGTGAAAGTCAGTGGTTACCAGGTGCTGTCTGGTTTCGGCCTAGTGGTATTCCCAGTGTTTGATGTTCCTGCTAGTCATCTGGATTTGTCTTTATCTGTTGTGGCGTTCGGAGCTTCTCTCCAGGCACTGAGGGTCTTCACCCGGGCCTCGCTCAGCTCAGTCATACCTGATGCCATTTCTCCTGTGTAGATCACTGTTCTTCTGTCGGGAGTTACACTGGTCCAGCAACACAGCAGTATTTGTACTTGGGAAGAGGTGGTCAGGGCTGGCTCTTGCCGGTCCTTGGCTAGCCTTGTCTGTTTCCTGCTTCTTGGACTCTTTGCCTGCTCCTGTTTAGTAAGCCTGTGATAGTGGACACTTTTGTGTGAAAGTGCCACTTAAGCAGGGCACAGAACAGGGCCACATGGATTGAGAGGCTGGCACTTGACAGATACGTGCCTAACAGTTGTGCCGTAGCTTGCTGCTTGTGTCTTTCAGTCTGCGAATGCTGTTAGTTTTAAATGTTTTTCCATCCTTCTATGAAGACTTGAGTGCAGATACACATATGTCTAAAGACTTGTGACTAATATTTTTTGGGTCTATTTTTTTTTTGTGTGATACAAATCATGATCCCATAGCCTATTCATTTAAAGCATACAGTCTGATGGCTTTTTATCAGCTTATATTATTTTTGTGTATGTTACTGTCTGTTCTCCCAAGAGTGCCAGCCTTGCAGAGATTAGTCTGGATGACAGGGTTTAGTGTGTGGTAAGTGGTAGGGCACATGTGTGTACATCAGTGTCCCTCATAGCATCCATGAACAATACTGGGTGAATTTTATCAGTGAAACGTTTCTAGTAATCACTGAGAGGAAGCGGAGTTAATCTAGCATGTTCCACACTGCTAAGCTTTAAGCATGTAATCAGTATGAAAGTTATTGGATACTTTGTATCCGCCCTTTCCAGGTAGGAATCCACTGGCTATCTCATACTTACATTCTGTCTCCATTTAGCATAACATATCCCCAGTGTGCTTACAATACATCTCCATTTAAAATAACACATCACCGGCATTCACCAGTTTGTGAGTGACTGCTCGGTTGGCCTGACTTTAAATCTCAAGGTTCCCTCCACCTCCCCTTCCAGTTGGGGGCGACAGTGAGCATTGTCTCCACCTGCTGTATGAGTGAGTGACCACTTGCAAGGTATTTGTTGCCTCATTCGATTTTCTCAATTGAGGGAGATTTTTTAGGCTGTGTTCAGTTAGCTTGTGAATTTTCACATATCATGATGTATTACGAGAGATATTTAAAACGGCGGCACTCAATCAGGCTTTTCCTAATCAGCCGCCATGTTTCCGACTAGCCTAGGCCTGTGGCCATGAGCAGAGGCAGCATACCGCCGCTGCTCAGCTCGGGCCGTCTGCTCAGGCGTGAGAGACACCAGCCCTGCCACCCACGAGACGCTGTCGTGGGAGATGGCTCTGCCAATTTACCACGCTGTCTCCACAATGCTTGGCTGAGCCCAGACCATCCCGCCATCCACGTGGGCTCAGTACAAATGAGACTCTTATGCTTAGATTATCCAAAGGCTTTATATGTTTGGTAATGCTCAATAACAAGATGCCCACACAATCAGAGCTGTAACCCAATACCCAACCTAGATAGATCAACTACCTTTGACTGCTAGACACAAGTGAACGTCCACTGCCGTGTTCCCCTTTCTCTTGTCCCTCTCTCTAGCTCCTCTTCTTCCTTCTCCTCTTCCTCTCCTTACTCCTCCCACCTTAGCTCCTCCTACAATGATGTAAAGATCTAAGTCCTTAAATAAAGTGACCAAATGTACAAAGTTTTTAGTTGGCTGTGTCAGGAGTTGAATTCAGCTCAGAGTTGGCCTTGGGGCGCATGATTGACACACATATACCATAGAGCTGTGTTCTGTGGTTGTATCTTTTAGTCTGGGTTTGCCTATCAGTTACTTTTGTGTTGCCGAAAGAGGAGCTTAAAGCTGGAAAGGAGTCTGTGTGTAGTGTGTCCCTGTCCCTCCCCCATGGTTGTAGAGCATTAGTTGTCAACCTTCCTAATCTGTGACTCTTTAATACAGTTCCTCATGTAGTGGCCCTCAAATATAAAGTTATTTTTGCTCCTTTGCTCCTGGTTTGTAACTGTAATTTTGTTATTGTTATGACTTGTGATGTAAATATCTGTTTTCTGATGGCCTTAGGTGACCCCTATGAAAGGGTTTTTGATCCCCAGAGGGTTGAGAGCTACTGTTGTAGAGGTTCTCTCCATGACTGCTTGGAAAGACTGTCATGGTGGCAGGAGCATGGACCTAAGGATGGTGTTTCATGTCATGGTGTAAAGGAAGCTGAGGGGCCAGAGAGAAGACGACCCATCACCCCCCTCCTCACCTCATCCCTGAACTTACTTATAATTTTTTTTTTTTTTGATGTTAGGTTTCTCTGTGTAGCCTTGGCTATTCTGTAATTTACTCTGTAGACTAGGCTGGTCTAGAACTCAGAGATTTGCTTGCTTCCGCTGTCTGAGTGCTGGAATTAAAGGTGTGGGCTATCACTGGCTCACAGAAATTTTTAAAAGGCCACTTTGTAACATCGTACCTCCTTCCCCTCTGTTTTTTAAGACTGAGTCTAAAAAGGTTAGCTTTGATTTCATTACCCAGCCCCCCCCTTCATGCTAGGATTATAAGTGTGTGTATCACCACACTCAATAACAGTTCTTATGAAGAATTTATTTTCCCATGTTTTTGTTGAAGTTCCATTTCTTGTATGATAAGTAGTTTTTTAAAAAGAAAAGCCAGATAGTAGTGGCAGATGCCTTTGATTCTGGCACTCAGGAGGGAAAGGAAGGTGGATCTCTGAGTTCGAGGCCAGCTGGTTGGTTGGTGGAGTTCCAGGACAGCCAGGGCTACATAGAGGAACCCCGTCCCAAAAAACTTAAAAAAAAAAAGCAAAAAAAAAAGGAGATCTTGACCTGTTCATTTGATTCTCCGAGGAACAGATAACCATTAGGGGTTAGATGAGGGGAACCGATTTTTCTCCTTTGGGGCTGGTTTTCCATAACTTTGATCAAGGGGCATTACCTTTGTCACCTGGCCCAATAGGAAAATCCTCTTTCACTGGCTTGCAAAGCTTCTGCACACTTAGGGTTAGGACAGAAGGCTGGGTGTTAAGTCCCTTCCCACTGGAGCCTGGAGGAGGTTCTGGGGATAGCACTCCCTAGAGGAAGGTTGCTCTCTTAAGTCCTCATCAGTGTCTTTGTCTCAGAGACAAGCATGTTGAAAGGTACAAACCCTTCTCTAGGGGTTTCCACCTTCAGCAGTGATCTCTTTTCTGCATATGATCTCTTGGTGTGCTTTTCATTTCTGTGTGTCTTTGCTGGTACCTTCAGAGTGGGTGGGACAGCATTCAATTCAAACCACAGGAGTGTACAGAATTGTTTCTGTGGTCCTCTGATTCCACACTTGGTGTTGGAGGTAGACCTACTGGGAGAAGAGAAGTAATGTTTTTCTTGGGGAATCAGCAGTGGGCTAGGCCTTCAACTGTATCCTCATAAAGTGTTGCCAGGACCAAATACCTGGCAAGAAGCAACTTTAGGGGTTATTTTGGCTCACAGTTTTAGGGGATACAGTGTATCAGAGTGGCTGTGTCATGCCTATGGCAAGAGTTGCTTCTGTAGTCAAGAGTCTGTTCGGCTTTTTTCAGTTTGGTTCCCCAGCCTGTGGAGTGGCGCCACTCCTGTAGGGTGAGTACCTTCCCTCCTCAGTTAAGCTTCTCTGAGTATACCCTCACAGTCTGGCCCAGAGGCTGTGTCTCCTACCCGACCCTAAGTCCAGCCAAATTGATAATGGAAGATTAATCATCACAATGAGCATGCTACATTTTAAACACGAGCTTAAGTGTTTTGAACAAAATTTGCGTAACCCAAATGAAGTGTTCCGTATTATAGTCAGAGATTCCTATGTGTATCTCAGTGTGTCACAGTCATTTCCTTCCTTACAGAGTCCAGTGTGATGTATGTGTTGTCCTGAGTCTTTCACAGTAAGATATACCAGAGCATGTCGTGTAGTGGACCTCCACCGTTTCAGGGAAAGATTGGTGTTTGTAGGAGGAAGTTCCATGCAAATAGTGTTTGGAGTCAGCTCTAATTCATGGTGTATCTTGCTGTCTTGGACACATGCAATGATTATATTAAAACAAGCGCAGTGATAAATGTTGAGCTTTGTTTAAATCTACCAGTTTCTAAATTTATTTAACTAGGCTTCTCTCCTTAAAACATTCTTTGACTTCTCAAAGGACAAGGATGGGTAAATATCGAGATAAATTCCGGCTGGAGGACTTCATGAAGCCTTAGTATCTGTGGGTGCAGAGGGTTTTTTCTTTTAAGCTTCCCAGAGGAGACTGGGGAAATGGCTGAGCAGTTAAAGGCACTGGCTGCTCCACAGAGGACCCATGTTCAGGTCCCAGTACCTGTGTGACAGCTGACAATCACTTGTGACTCTGACTGCAGGGGATCTGGTGCCCTCTTCCTTCTACTGACCTCCAGAGACAACAGGCACACACAGGGTGTTAGTGTAGCTGGATGTGGTGGTGTGTGGCTTTAATCCCAGTGCGTGTGAGGCAAGGGCAAGCAAGTCTCTAAGTTGGAGAACAGCTTGGTTTACAGAGTGCGTTCTAGGACAGCCAGAGCTGTGTAAAATAGAGAGAGACCTTGTTTCAAACAAACAAACAACAAAAACTTAGTCCTCTTGTAAACTTAGTGTCATGGTTTAAAAAGTACCGTGGAAGGGCTGAGCTCTGCCTGCAGATCCCTCTGTCTCTGCCAAAGAAGACTCGAGAGAGCAAAATGGCCCCAGAAGCTTCATGGAAAGAGAACATACAAAAAAGAGACGACTTGTCTATGGGTTTTGTTCAGCTGGAGTCTTTTTCCCAGGAGATAGGTACATTTGAAAAAAAAAAAAGTATTGTGGAAGAGGAGGAAGAAAAGGAGGAGGAGGAAGAGGAAGAGGAAGAAGAGGAAGAGGAGGACCATGAAGACCGGGGAGACAAGAAAAAATGAAGGAAATGGGCCTTAGTAAGGGACAGGTGACTGAGTGCCTGCTGCACCCAGTGTCGGTTTGTCCTCCATAGTTCACATGTTAGAGGCTTGGTCCTCATTGTGGTGGGGGTCTCTCAGAGATAGAGCCTATCAGGAGGGCTTTAGTCATTGGGGGTGTGCCTTTATGAGGACCAGGGTGACACCACAAGCTTTCTGGCTTTTTTGCAGTGGTTCTTTTTCCATCTTGCACACACTTGCCATGATGGGACTTGCTGTTAGACCTGCCTTCGCCACTGAAAAGCGAGAGCCAGGTAAACCTCTGTAAATAACGTGCCGTGGGCATTTCATTATTTCTCTATATACATAGAAAACTGGACTGTCGTAGCTGCACACCATGGGAAGGGTGCGGAGATGAAACGCGCACGGTGGTACAGTACATGAATATACTAGGAGTGCTCCTTCTTACAGCAATGGTGTAGGTCTGATGCCCGCACAACTGTCTGTTTCAGAATGACTTAGATATTGCATTGATTTCGGTCATACACCAAACACTGAATAAACTGTTGTGTTTCGCTGACGTGTGTCCTGAAGGGGTAGTAAGAGCTTTGATAGAAGCCATTTTGTCAGAGCAACTGTGCTGGGGTTGACTCTCCTTGTAAACACCTCCTCTTCCCTACCTACCAATCAAACTGGTGAACTCACTGTCCCCAAATCCTAAAGACTGCTGTCAATGTCAGCATGCTGCCATGCTGTACTGGGTAGATGCCTGCTCCGTGAGAGCAGTTTCCCTTACTAACAGCTGTATCCTGGGACCCTCACTTGCTACACTTTCTAAGGATAGAGGCCTCACATTCTAACACAACCCACCTTGCCTCCAATCTCATCAGCCAAGGTTTCTATTTTACCAAAGAAAATTGTTAGGTTTGGGGATTTAGCTCAGTGGTAGAGAGCAAAAGTCCTTGGTTGGATCCTCAACTTGGGATGATGTTGAAGGTCAGGGGTAGGCGCTGGACAAGACAAACTGACAAAGACAGAAGACAGACACACAGAAAGCCCACCAACCTACCACCCAACAAAATCACCTTCAGGGCACCCAATTGTAGTGTTCTGTCCTTACAGCCCCTACAATGGGATGGGTGATCCCTGAGGGAAGCCCCATCTGTTCCTCTGGTGAGGTAGTTAGTTTTTCAACATAGGTAGTTCTGATCTTTAGGGAAGTACTTAAATGTTCTTGATGAAGAAAGGAGAAATGGAAATAGTTCATAATTGAAAATTTATTTCTCTGTTAATGGTTTTGCACACACAGTTAAAGATGACCAGCGCATCAAGGATTCGGTTTTCTTGAGCACAAATACCATCTTCACCCGGTGAAGCCTGAGTTGCTGCCACTGTCTCCCTTTAATTTCTGTAGATTGACAGGTACTTTCCACAGTGGTGATTAATATTTATAGCAATTCCCCTGGGGACACACAAAGTCCTGTGACTCATTAACAGTGATGATTTATTTAGCCCAGCTTTCCAGCCACATATTTAATACCTTTTAATTGTTTGGAAATTGGTATCAGTTTGTGGTCTTCTTCTTTTTTGGTTCTGCTTGCTAAAATGTTTCCCATCCCCATTATTTTAGTTAAGAAACTGTAGAAAGCTACGAAGGGACCTGTTTTCATCTGTTTGCAGGTTTATAGGCCTGTGGCTAGAACTAAGAACATGTTGGAAAGCCTAAGGTGACTGCCAACTTTGTCTAACTATGGAGTTAAACAGTACATTTTTGGGTGATGAATAATTAAAATGTGTACTGGAAAATAATTCTTTAGCCACATGTTTTGTATTATAAAGTAGGGCCTGGCTGGCCTCAGTAAAACAGAAGAAAACGGTCCTGAGCCGTCATCTGATGTGTTGTCTGTGTGTATACTTTCAGCAGGATCTTGCTGAGTTGCTCAGCTGTGCTGTTGCTGGCTTCAAACTCTTGGGTTCAAGTGCTCCTCTTGTTCAGCATCCTGAAAAGTTGGAAGTTCAGACATAAAGCACCGCACCCAGCTTTAGAGTACACATATACCACCACACCCAGCTTTAGAGTCGACTTCTCTAGTAATAGAAATAATGTGTTCACACACGAGCCACTCCTCTGTGTCCCTGCTGCCGCTGCCTCAGGCCACATGTCACCTGGGTTCACTGGGGACATCTCTCCCTTGCTTTGAGCTTACTTACAACTTTTCGAATTGCTGATATAGTAGTATTTTCATTGATCACAGAATGTAGGTATTTTAGCCGCTGTCATAGTGACTTTATAGCACTATCTACATCTGTGTCCTGCTTTTTAACTGTCACGTGGTATACCTAAACAGTGTAGCCATTACTTATTGCGTGCTTAATTTATGTGAAGCAAAGTTAGACACAGTTTATATTTTGGCCTAGATTCTTTAATTCAAGCTGCCATAGCTCTATTAATTTGCCCAAATTACTAAACCTTTCTGAGCTGTGGCATGGAGTACTTCTATTAGTCAAAGTGAAGTACTCTCGGTAGAATGACTTAACAGAATTTCACTGTCTCACCCTCCTGGCTACAGAAATCTGAGGTCAAGTGTTGGCAGTAAGGGATTCTTCTGAGCCTCTTGCTCTGCAGATGTAAATCTGCATTGTCACTGTTAGCTGTCTGTTGCTGTAACATGTAGCTTCACTAATCAACTTACCAAGTGAAAAGATAATTTTGGGTCAGTGTTTTGGAGGCTTTAGTCCATTACCAGTCGGTCCCATTGCTTTGGGCCTGTGGTGGCACAGCGAGTCTTGAACAAACTTCCATCCTGGGATGGAAAACAGAGAACAAGACCACGGCCCCACAGTCATCGCTGAGGACATACACCCAGTGGCCCAAACATTCTAATAGGCCTCACTGAAGAGTTCCTATCTCCTGATGGCCTAGCTGGCCTTTTAGCCACAAGGAACTCTGGGTGATATTCTAGATGAAAACTCAAAGCAGTCTCCTGTGTCTTCAATGTGTTCCTGTAGGCCAGTGAAGCGGGTTGGGGCTAGGAGTTCAACATGGGATTTTCTTTTCCTTTCTTCCTCTTCTTCCTCCTTTTCTCAGGCCTCCGCTAAATTTTTGCTTTTTCAAGACAGGGTTTCTCTGAGTAGCCTTGGCAATACTGGAACTCTCTCTGTAGACCAGGCCACCCTTGAACTCACAGAGATCCACCTGCCTCTGCCTCCCAAATGCTGGAGTTAAAAATATATACTGCCACTGCTTGACTGTTACTACTAATGTTTAAAACCATAGTTGTCCACATAGATCAGAAGTTGGGGCAAAGTTGGCAGGTGAGAGAGAAAAGCAGCCAGAAAGGGAGAGTGGGGACAGCCTTGAGGACTTCCTGTCTGGGCCCAGACATGCACCACTGTGTGGTGTGTGACTGGTGGTGATTCCTCCCAGAATGCTCCTCTCAGCTAGTGACAAGGCTTTAGCACTTTGTTGCTTTGAGAACTATAGGCAGTATCAGCTCGAACTCCTAGGGTACAAATGGTCACACCATTATTTAATTTGTTGACTTCTAAGAGAAAATATACATCCTATAAATATCTCAAAGCACATGTAGGCATTTTCCTTATTCATTAGAAGAACTTTCCAGAGTACTCTCTGCAGCTGAGCTGGGTTACAAATGCAGTTTTCCAAATGGAGCTTGGTTTCCTGAAAGCTATTCTTGGTGTGGTGGATAAGTGCAGCTGTTCATATCTCTTAATATTTTTACCATTGGGTGGGCGGAGCTGGCTGGTGCTCCGAGAGCAGCTGAGGGGCAGGTTGGGCTTGTGTGTAGTTGACTATGAGAGCTTTAGACAAGCCCACATTTGTAATTGAGTGGTAAAAAATAGCCTATCGTGTGTAAGATCTGGGCAAATGCATTGGCTTTCCCCTCTATTTTGTTAGTGGAACTTACAGGTTTTTAAACATAAAATAGGGTCCTTTGGGCTGGGCATGTAGCTTAGTTGGTGAAAGACTTGCCTAGCATGCAGGAAGCACTCTATTCTGTCTCCAGTACCACAGAAAGCGGACATGGTGGCTCATGCCTGTAGTCCAGATATACTGAGCAGAAGGCAGAAGCAGGAGGATCAGGAATTCAGGGTCATCCTCAAGCTATCTAATGAGACCAAGGTGGGCACATGGGACCTAGTCATTGAAAAAAAAGATAGGGTTCATTGAAAAAATTTAAAAGAATGAATGAATATAGGGACTAATATCACAGAAGAGTCACGCGGCTGCAAACGGGCTGAAGCTGACTGACCCCAAGGCATGGCGGCCACCATGTGGCAGTGTGCTGGTGGGTGCCTCTACGATGGACAAGTATGTGGGTGAGAATGAGAGGTGGAACGGTTTGTGGGCTCTGAGAGAGGAGGAGCTGGACACTTGTGTGGTAGGCACAGCCTGCACTGCCACCTGAGGCCATGGTGGGGTCCTGGCCCCTGCTGCTGTCAAGGGCCATGTCTGGGTCCATGGCTCTGAAGGAGCAGGGGACTGTGTCAATGTACAGAAGTGAGAGGTCTCAAACCAGACCAATGACTTGTCGCAATGAACATTTTTGGTAGTGAAGATGCGTGGACAAAAGGGTGTATCGTGGAATAAATACCCTGGGACACACCGCAGCTTCCACTGCAAGATGCTTTTCAAAGTCTTTGTTTATTTAGTTTTTAGTTTGATTTTTTCTTTTCTTTTGAGTGGAGTAGGTGCAGAGGTAGATGGTAGATATGAGGGGATGGGGAGATGAGTGAGACTGGGGTGCATGATGTGAAACTCACAGAGTCAGTAAAAAGTTAAAGCCCTCACAGGAGAGCCTGTGCTTTGTGGATGAGGCTGTGAGTTTGATTCCTAGCACCATACAGAACAAGGGTAAACCGTATGCATATTGTTGTGAACTGTAATGACCTTGTTTTCACGAGTAATTATAGATGTGGAAAAGACCACCCCTCCCAAATACTTAACAGAGTTTCATAATGATTTCCCTGCATTCATTGCAAAGTTGAATTTTGCTCTTCCCTGTATGTTCATCACTTGGGAAGAGAAGTACTTCCTTATGTAAACAGCTTTTGGCCAGGGTTGACCTGTTCCCCTGTGTAATAAGGAGGCCATTGGAAGGCTTCCTGTTCTAAGATTGCAGCTGCCCAGGGCTGGCTTGGGAAATAATGCTAAGTTTTAAGGTCTCTTCTAGGAAACATCTCGGATCCCTGTGTGGGCTTCAGTGTTTCATTCTGAGTTATGACGAAGCAAACTGTCAGAGCAGTGGTTTCTGGTATGTGGTTTCCAGGGTTACCGTGTGATCTTCCAAGTAAGGGTTTAAAAACAATCATCTGTTTTTCCTGGGAGAAGTTTAAAACAGCCTATTAAAAAATCATGTGATCTGAATAATAAAAGTCTTAAATCAAAGCAGGATGATACAGGATCCCTGTAGGGTGAAGAGGAGAGGGGTCTGGGTCTCAGTTCTCTACCTCTGATCTCAAGCTGCGAGCCAGCGCCTGGTAGGCTGTGAGACCAGGCATAGTGTAGAGCACAAAGCCCCTTGGTAGAGTGGCTTTCTTTTATACCTTGGCTGGTCCTGGGTCAGCTCCAGACCACAGCCTGGAATGTACATCACTAGGAGTGTGGGCCTGTGAACTCCAGTGTCCGGTGACTCCCAGCACAGTATGTTTGCTATGTGAGCTTGGGCAAGATCCTGGGCTCTCTGTGCCCCAGTTTCCCTAAGTTGTCAGAAGAGGGGAACAAGTATTCAAGGTGGTTGTGGTAATGAGACTATCTCTAAAGCACTCATGACAAAACCTGACAGGAACTTAGTCCTGTATTGGTGTAAACTGTTTTTACAACCTTGGTATAAATTCTTTGGTCCGACCAAGTTCATAGTCCATTCCTGTTCTCCATTCCTGACCTAATTTGTCCTGGGTTCTCTAGCTGAAATCTTAAGTTCATCAGGCTCTTGGTGGATCTGCATGGCAGGAATTCCTTGCTTCAGAGCCAGTGTCATCTGATGGCTCTGGCTTGTGTGAGGAGGCCTTGGCTTGGGGTGTGTGTCTGCTTTAGCATGAGGGTTCTGTTCTAGCGGTTTTGAGACCACAGCCTTACTTATTTCCCCCGGTTTGCTCCATTCTGTTGCATACAGACTTAGTTACTTTTAACCTTCATGGCCTCCACGTTTGTGTTGTGGCATGAGGACCCCTAGAAGTTACAGAGCTTGTTTGGGTGGGTAAGTTCACATAACGCCTTTTTAGCAGCCACTTGTGCGTGTGTGTGTATGTGTGTGTTGTGTGTGTGTGTGTGTGTGTTCCCGTGCGCACTCACACATGCACATGCATGCCTGCTTTCTCCTCAGGCTTGCACAAAGAGGCAGAGACGATAAGCATTTGTCATTTACAAAGTCCCTCAATGACACTTGGTGGTTTTCATGTCCTGTAATAGGTTGCCACAGTCCTTACCTCCTTAATGAGGGGGAGCATGTGCCTCGTACCCCCACACACACACGGCAGAGAGAGAAGGAGAAAGTGAGAATGAATGTCAGTGTCTGTGTGTGTACATATGTAGAGGTAGAGGTTGATGTCTTTTTCGGTCGGTAACTCTCCATTTGATTGATTGATTGATTGAGACAGGCTCTCTCACTGAAACTGTAGCTCACTGTTTGGGCTAGATTGGTTGGCCAGGTAGCTCCAGGTATCTGCCTGGTTTAAATCATGGCTTTGTGGCTTACTGTGGGTACTATTAAACTAAGCAGTGAGCCTTAGTCTTCTGTGGAACATGAGCTCTCTGCATCCTCTTGCATCTAGGACAAGGATGTAAAACAGCTTGTCAGATGCAGTACACCTTGGTGGCACTGTTGACCCTAATTGAATGCTTACTGTATTGTCTTGAGTGTAATGCATTTGCTTGGTCTATACTGCTGCTTCGGTACCCATCTTACTTATTAGGGAACCAATGTACAGAAAAGTTAGATCGAACACGTGACATTAGACATGAAACTCAGACTGGAATCTAGGCCCTGAATGTCAGCTTCCAGTTTCCCTGGTGCAGAAGTTGTTGGCAATCTCTTATACTTCTGACCATATAAAACCCACCTCTTCTGGCCTTTAAGGTCTCTGCATAGCACTTTACACGTAGCGGGTGCATTATCCTCTGTATCCCTGCCCTGGCCCCAGATACAGGCTGCACAGAGAAAGTTGACTTCTGCAGATGTCATTGGCGGGATGTTTATAGATATTCTGTTCCAGCGAGTGGCCTTGTGGTGTTCCCACAGACAACCGGCAGCCGAGGAATCCTTGTAGAATATATGATAAATAGTGACAGAGAGGCCTTCCAGACCCCTTGCTTCTTGCCTTATGTTTGTTTAAGCCAAACTAACTCAGAGCTGCACTGTTGCTGCTGGGTTTGATAGGAAGCCTGGAGTTGGGAGTGGTAATGGTTGGGGAACTCAGGGACATAGGCTCCATCTAAACCCAGGCCCGCTGCTGGGAGCTGAGAGCATCCCTCAGGGGAGGGATACTGGAGTAGAAGAGGGGTGGATTCTATGCGGCCAGGAGCTTGTCTTCCCTGCTTGTCGGCTAGGTCACATTGGCTGAGTGTGCCGATGCACTTCCAAGTGTCACAGTCAGCCACCTTCTGAGTGTAGCACACAGTGCTGATGTCAAACTGCTGATCCTAATGTGCCAAAGTTGTTTTCGTTATGTGTCCGTGTCTCCCTAGCTTTAGGAAATTGGGTTTTCTTGCTTTGCCAGTTGACTTATGAGATGTTTTTCAAATTTGTCCTCAAGTTGACCCAAGCCTGGAGATGTAGCCTTCTGTCAGGCAGGCAGATGCCTAATTATGAGTCACACTGACAGGGCTGTAGCAGTAACTTCCTCACACACCGACAGCCTGTTTCTCTCACTAGCAAGACAGATAGTGCGGTTGTGAGGGAAGTGGTCTTTGCTTTGAATTTCTTTCAGGCTGCCATGGGCTTATTTGCCTTGTCTCTTATGGTTGTTTTGAGTGTTTTTAGAAAATTCAATTCCTGAAAACCAGACCATTTTCTGTAGGCAAGAAGGATTCTTGAGAAGGTGAAATCTTGGAACTAGAAAAGGCCTCCTGGAGCTGGTGAGATTGTCATTAGTGAAGGGTGCCTGTTGTTCTAATAGTTGGTTCTTCAGGCATATCAGGTGGCTCATAACCACTGCAACTCTAGCTCCTGGGGATCTGACACATTCCTCCGTGGGTACGTGCACATGTGAGCACACACATTCACACAGAAAAAGAATTTTTTAAAGGACTTTGTTGGTCCGGCTAGTGTGTATCTGTGTGTGTGTATGTACTTAATTTGTCATGGTGTGCCTCTCTCTCTCTCTCTCTCTCTCTCTCTCTCTCTCTCTCTCTCTCTCTCTCTCTGTGTGTGTGTGTGTGTGTGTATGTGTCTGCGCATGCAGGCTTGCTAAATAAAGTAAGTGACTTTCGTTAAATCCCACGCTGCTTTCTGCCTTGTGTTCCTAATGGCTTAGATGAGATGAGGAACATTCTTATGCTAAAATGGGGAAGCTCTCATTGGAAAGATTTGTTACTGTTTTCACCAAGAGGAACAAAATGATTTGAAACGTGGATTTTTATCTTTTGGGCTTAGTCTCGGCATTTAAAACAATTGAATTTTTTTTTTTTTTTAAGTGTTGAGTGTGGGTGTGACTAGTTGTTGAAGAGTCTAGCCTTGAGAGCTTGCTTCGGGGCAGCTGTGTTGCAAGGTATTGGATCTCACTGACCTCATCCATGCGTTAAGTAAGTACTGATGGACTCGTTGCAGACAGAAGGTTGGGAGGTGGTCGAAGCTGGGGCAGTGGGGCTTGTGTGGCCCCTGCTTCAGGCTGCCTGCAGGTCAGCAGCACTGTACTGTGCTGTGACTCTTCACAGGACCAAGAACAATGGAGCAGGCCAACCTTGGCCTAAAACAGCCTAAACAAATCAGCTTTTACATTGGTTTTTCTGTTATTTTGTGATAGTGTGGAAAGCCAACTAATACAATAAGTTTCTTAACTTGACATTGTGAGAGGCAGAAAGAGAGAAAGGGGGAGAGGGAAAGAGGGAGAGAGAGAAAGACAGAAGGAGAGAGAGAAAGACAGAGAGAGAGATGGCTTTTGTCCATCATGGTAGATGTTACTAGTCTTGATTGGCAGTATGTTTTCTCGTCCTTTCTTATCTGGTGTAGTATAGCTGGGAATTTGGAAGAACGTAGTTGCTGTTTCCGGTGCATTACCACTTTGAGATGTGTTGTGACTCGGGCTGCTCTCTCTCCACAGCATGCGAAGAGCCTGCCATGAAAATGCTGCTCAAAACTTGCTGTCTCTGTCCAGGTTTAGTGGCTCAGCACTCAGGATCAAAGCAGACAGATCTCTGTGGTTTGAGGCCAGTCTGGACTACATAGTGAGTTCCAGGCCAGCTGGGGTTAACATAGTGAGACCCTGACTCAAAACAGCAACAACAACAACAAAAACCAACAAAACTAAGAGCTGGTGTCCGGCAAGGCAGGGTAGCTCACACCTGTAATGCTAGCTCCCTAGAGACTGAAGCAGACACGGGAAGAAAAGAGGGACAGGCTGATGTATCCACCAGTTATGACCCGTGTAAGTGACAATATAAAGCTTCCTTGTTGAAGGATAGACAGACAGACAGACGGAAATGCCATCAATAAGATGAGCCATTATACAGGCTGTAGTCTGTCCAGCTTGCAGCAGTCCTTTTCTGTATGTCAGGATGCAAACCCCAGAGCAGTGGTTCTCAGCCTTCTTAGTGCTGCAGCCCTGTAATACAGCTCCTCGTGCTCTGCTGGAACCAGCCACACAGTTATTTTTATTGCTACTTCATAGCTGTAATTTTGCTGCTGTTATGAATCCCAATGAATATATGTGTGTTTTCTGGTGGTCTTAGGTGACCCCTATGGTCACCCCAAAAGGGGTCATGGGTTGAGTAGTGCTGCTCTAGAGGACTGGGGAGTTCATAGTGCTTAGCAGTTGCTTTCCCAAGAACTATTCACAGGCCACTGCTAGTTGAACAATTCCATGCTTGGGTATATAGCCCCAGACTCATTAACACAAGGCTCATGGCTGGGTATATAGCCTCAGACTCCTTAACACAAGGCTCATGCCTGGGCATATAGCCTCAGACTCTTTAACACAAGGCTCATGCCTGGGTATATAGCCTCAGACTCTTTAACACAAGGCTCATGCCTGGGTATATAGCCTCAGACTCTTTAACACAAGGCTCATGCCTGGGTATATAGCCTCAGACTCTTTAACACAAGGCTCATGCCTGGGTATATAGCCTCAGACTCTTTAACACAAGGCTCATGCCTGGGTATATAGCCTCAGACTCTTTAACACAAGGCTCATGCCTGGGTATATAGCCTCAGACTCTTTAACAAGGCTCATGCCTGGGTATATAGCCCCAGACTCTTTAACACAAGGCTCATGCCTGGGTATATAGCCCCAGACTCTTTAACACAAGGCTCCTGGCTGCTCTTTTTTTTTTTTTCTAAATATGGACTTTATGCAGTCTCTTGTAATCCCTGCCCTGAGGGTGTTAATGTTGGCATTTTGCTCTGTTGCCATTTTAACTAGTGTTGACTGACTGGAACTGGAGATTTGTTCAGGTGAGTTCAAAAGAGGTGGGGACATTCAGAGAGATCTGGAAAGGTTTTCTGGGTGGGGAAAGACTGGTCTGGCTGTGATGGGCCGGAGCGGGGAGGGCACTCTGACCACAGAGATAGAAGAGGAGGTGCAGACTCATTTCTGGGGACTGAGCAGGTCAGCCCTGGAGCACATCCACAGGGCAGGCATTCCTGCCTTCCTCTCTCAGAGTCTCTGTTAGCCCCCAGCCTGTTTCTCGTGTTCCGTGGAACTTTCTAGCAAGGTCCTGGTGATGTGGCCGCTGCTGGTCTGGGGCTGCTCTTAGAAGAAAAGCTGAGACTGAAGGACTCCTGCTGGAGCAGAGCCCTTGTGTCCAGCGGACAGCCTGGCCACCCACGTCCAGGGTCACCACACACACACACTGCGTTCCCTTGTTGTGCAAGCACTGACTCTCAGGATGTCTTACTTGTCTCAGGAGCGGCCACTCTTACATGGGTACCAGAAGCCAGGGGTGACTTTTGAACAGGAGACATGGTTGTTACTTCCTTACAGAAGTAAGTGAGCAGGAATGGTCAGAGCTGAGGGGAAGAGGGCTGTGGCTGTAATCGAGGTGGCTTGTCTCCAGAGTGTATGCTGCTGAGAACTGGATGCCACAAGGAAGGTGGAAAGAGGAAGCCTGTCCAGGTGGCCTTGATTTCCTTGAGCTTGGAGCCTGAGGTGGTGATCCTGTGGCGCAGAAGCTGTCCTCGGGGAAGGTGTTAGTTTTTAAACTGAATTCAGGTAGTTTTCTTCTGAAGAATTATTGTCTACCTTGTGTTGCAGACTAAGCTCCCTACAGTTGTCTCTGCCTTAAATGGTCCCTCTCTTGCCCTTGTTTTTGAGACGAAGTCTCATTGTCTAGTCCTGTATTGGCCTGTATTGGCCTGGAACTGACTATGTAGAGCAGTCTTGCCCTGCCTCTCTGCCTCCTAATTGCTGGGATTAAAGGCCTGTACCACCATGCCCAGCCTTTTAGTTGCTTTGAACGTCTAAGCTTTATGTGAGTCTGAACATTGTAATCTCGTGTTTCCAATTTAATCTCTTCTTATCCTGAAGTTTAAACAGAAGGATATACAAATACTTATCTAAAAACCATCAGTCATTCCTGCTAATTCTCTAGGTTCTTACACCCCAGCAGTCTTACCTAACTCAGAAGGTAATATTGTTACAATTCACTTAGAATTTCGCACTGTGCCTTCCTGATGAGGTTGCAGTGTGCTGCACAGTGTCCTGTCCCGTTACCAGTTAGTAATCATTTTGCAATGCAATGTCAGTCATAGATGATACTACTTAGTTTCTTCCCTGTTAATCAGAGTAATACACAATTATTTAGAAAATTTGGAGCATAACTATGAGATTGAAAACTTACACTTGGTGATAAAGTGTGTATTTAGGATGTGTGAAGCCCTGTGTTCAGTCCCTGACAAGGGTCACATGAACTGCCTGTAAGTTACGGCTAGAGCATTGGCTTTTATTTCTCTCTTCTCTGTGGCTCCATGTCCTTGGGTAGCACAGCAGATTCTATCTAGGATTCTTGAGGAAGTTCGTAGGAGGACTTAGGTGACAGATGCTCTATTAACCTGGTGTCTGGCTGCATGGACTTACTAGGAGGAAGGAACCTGGTGGACAGAAGCCAGGGAAGGGAGAAGCGAGCTTCGATCTGATAGAATGCAGTGCTTAGCACAAACATCACTTAACTCAGTCTTGGAAGGAGAAGCCCAGAAATGCTCAGATGAACTGCTCATGTCATCACGGGAAAGGGGAAGTCACCTGCCTGTCCTTTGGAGAGAAGGAAGTACTTGAAGTTGTGACAGGTCAGGCTCTTGTGGCTGCCAGCAGCCAAGGAGCGGAACATCACAGACCACAGAAAAGGCAGCAACGAGAGGCTTGAGGCACAGCAGATGCCCAGAGTGGTGCCAGAGGCTTCCTCTATGAGTTAAGTGTGGAGTCCTACGAAGCAGTGGCAGTCTGTAGAGCTACATGGGACCCCTGGAAGAAGCCACAGCTGGAGCCTGTAGAGGCAGGGCACAGACAGGCATGAGTCCTGTATGAGAGCCCTGCTCCACCTTTGAGGAACAAAGGCAGGGTTTCTGTCTTAGATTTGACATTCTGAATTGACTTAGGGAAAATTGTTGCTGATCCTAGGACCTAGAACCCAGGCGGGGCCTCTGTTCCTCACTACAGCCTCAGCTTCTTAGTCTCTTAAATGTTTTGTTAATAGGGCCTGTACAGTTGTAGTCGAGGCTAGCCTTAACCTCTTTTGAATGTTTTCATTTAATTTATAATATCTCTCTCCTCTCTCTCTCTCTCTCTCTCTCTCTCTCTCCTCTCTCTCTCTCTCTCTCTCTCTTGTGTCGTGCTGTTGTGTGTGTGTAAGGCATGCACATACCTAGGACACGTGAAAATCTTTGTGGAGTCCTGTTCACCTTTTCCAGGATGCAGCTCAGGGTGTAGAAGTCTTATCACATGCTAAGCCATCTTGACAGCCCAGGCTGTGGACTCTTGCGTCTGCTGACTTGCTGAGCGCAGAGGAAGCCCTACCTTCGGTCTACACTGGGCTGCTGCTCATAGTGGGTGCGATGTGGGATCTCCCTCATACTGGGGTATCTAAGTGTGTGTGGAGGGACTGGGACCTGCTTTTGTAACTGAGAGCTTCTTGCTAAGATCTCATCTGCGCTTCTATGGCCCTTTCCTCTGCTCGCTTTTTAAACAAAAGACAGCTGTGTGTCTTGCTGCATCAGGATGATTTTGACGTGGTAGATGTTTTACTGAAATATTATTAATGACTGTGTTTCATCTTCTAGTTGTACCAGAGTTTTCTTAACCAACTGGCATAAAATGACTACTCTAGATTTTCTTTGGGTCACCTGCTATTGTAATTGAGAGCAGAATAAATAAATATCTGGATATTTCCGATTGTTGAAGCCAAGCTCTTAGAAATAGAAAGCTAGGTTCCATTTGTATACTTTCTCATCTCCACATTCTAGGTACCTGTTTTAAATGTAATTTCTGAGGTACAAAGCTGGCTGTTTTGATGTTCTGTGAAGTAGTTTTGAAAAGTCCCTGGGTGGTTTTCCCACTTACTTTTTCTGTGTGACATGAAGCAAAGCGCAGAGGGCAAGATGCTAAAGCCATGGCTTCCAGTGTGCTCCCTCCCTCCCTCCCTCCTCCTCCCTCCCTCCCTCCCTCCCTCCCCTCCCTCCCTCCCTCCCCCTCCTCTGTTCCTTCCTCCCTCCCTTCTTCCCTCCCTCCTCCCTTTCTCTCCCTCTCTCTCCTCTCTCTCTCTCCTCCTATCCTCTCTTCCCTTTCCTTTCCTTCCTTCCTATCCTCTTTTCCTTTCCTTTCCTTTCCTTTCCTTTCCTTCCTTTCCTTCCTTTCCTTCCCTTCCTTTCCTTTCCTACCCTTCTTCCTTCCTTTCTTTCCCCTCCCTCCCCTCCCCTCCCCTCCCCTCCCTCCTCCCCTCCCCTCCCCTCCTTCCCTCCCCCCTCAACTCCTTTCCATTCCTTTTGCAATGTCCTGTAAAGTCCTGTGGTGACTGGATTAGGAAATGTTTTGCAGTGTGTGGGGTGTGGGCATAGATGGATTTGAGTCTGAAATTATTGTTCTTTGTGCTCTCTGTACAGTATGGTTAAAGGATCAAGTCTTGGGTGTGTTAGTCCTCATCATGAGGACTGTGATTTGTCATGACTTCATTGAGGTATGACATCATCTGAGAAGTTCTGGTGGCATTTTTGATGGGACACATAGATTGTATGATATGCTGGAACAAATATATTTCAAGAAGTGTGTTTTTTCTTTGTGGCTGGCCAGTCAGCTCCTCCTCAGAGAATATTGTGGCAGTGGCTGTCAGCAAAAAGAGCTCTCCTTACCTCACCAAGAACTGAGGCTGTGGAATCTGCTTTGGGAGAGCTGTGTGTAGTAGGTCTTGGGGTCAAATGACTGGAATGGGCTTGTAAAGCTCTGTGTGTTCACCCCTACGGATATCTAATTGCAGCATGCCTGCTCTGTCAGAGATGCCCAATATAGAACTAGTTATGACTTGCTCAGAGCATCTGACTAGTGTGCAAGCAGGAAAGAAGAAATTGTGAGACATTCACATAGAAACTTCCTGCTGGTTTGAGTGTACTCTTGACTTATTGAAGACACAGAAGGCCAAGGGAAGGTTTTGTTATGTATGACAGAAACACAGTAGTTGATCCCCAGATGGTAAATATGTTGATACTCTTCTCCTGAGAGTTGAAAGCTAAAGAGAAGAGCAGTATGTACTGGGGGGATTGAACCCAAGGCCTGTGACGCCCGTCTGAGATGTGTGCTCTGTTGCTAAGCTGCATCGGATTCCCAGCTGCTTTTCAAAGGCGGGATCAGCAGTGTATGGCTTTAGAATGGAGTGTAGATGATGAAGGTACGTTGACACTCCTGAGATGGAAGCATGGGTATAGCATCCACGAGGCAAAAGCTGTTTAAATATAGTTTCTTCCCCACAAACAGAGTTGTATGAGGTGTTTTTTTTTCTTTAATCCTAAGAAAACACTCATCCCTAGGAGATAGGACGTTGGTTTTTCTTCTGTCCCCATTTGCTGCTATTAGTCAGTGAGGACATTAGGCTGTGATTTCATATGTAGACAGTCCGTGTGAAGTGGGCTGTGATTTCATATGTAGACAGTCCGTGTGACAGTGGGCTGTGATTTCATATGTAGACAGTCCGTGTGACAGTGGGCTGTGATTTCATATGTAGACAGTCCGTGTGACAGTGGGCTGTGCATTTCATATGTAGATGACAGTCCGTGTGACAGTGGCTGTATTTCATATGTAGACAGTCCGTGTGACAGTGGGCTTGTGACTTTCATATGTAGACAGTCCGTGTGACAGTGGGCTGTGATTTCATATGTAGACAGTCCGTGTGAAGTGGGCTGTGATTTCATATGTAGACAGTCCGTGTGACAGTGGGCTGTCATTTCATATGTAGATGATTGTGCCCCATGAAATACTCCCTTTGACTTCATCCTGGGTTTGGCTCATAGGTGACTATTAAATACTGATTATTTCCTTAACCTCTAGGTATGCAAACCACTTCCTCTTTTCTCAATTTATCAATGAATACAATTAAGTCCAGCTACTAGGAAGAACTATACAAACTCGTTTTACAGGACAAACTTGTTTTCTGATGTTTTGAAAATTGAGGTTATGGGCCGGAGAGACAGCTCTGTAGTTAGGAACCTTGTTCTTACAGGAGACTCGGGTTCCATTCCCAGCAGTCACTTGGAGGTTCACAACTGTGTCATTCCAGTTCTGGGGGGTCTGATTCCCTCTTCTGACCTTTGTCAGTACTGGCCACATAACTGGAGTGGATCATTTGAAAGCTTTTTGCTTCCTATTTTTTTCCTGTTCAAAGTAGGGCAGAGAGATTCCTGGACTCAGAGGTGTGGGAGTTTGAAAGATGATCGGAAGTGGTCAGTGACGTAGACAAAGTTGGGGAGCCTGCAGACAGCAGTCCTGTCAGGTACCTGCTGTGCGTTCCTGTCAGTGGGAGATGGCAGGTGGTGGGCATCGGCGACATCAGGATTCAGGTTGCATCCCCAGCGGCTGCCCCTACGAACCGAGGCCCCAAGGACTTAGGAAGGACTTGTGGCAGTGGCCTGTAGGGTGGGAAAAGTTTCTGCTTCTTTTTCCAGTTACTTTTTCTTCTCTGAACCAGGATACTCTCCCTTCATCAGGACCAGAGGTGGTGGGGAGGAGGCAGGATTCCATGAGACAGCAGTAAGAAAAAAGTTGTAGTATTTGAAGCCAGATTTCATCATGTCCTCTAGTATTCTGTGTCAGTTTCAGCCATATTATGGAGGGCTGCATTTCAAAAACAAAGCAAAACAAAACAAAAAACGGGGCTCAGCCTGGCAGTGCACACTTGCACCGTGACTAGAGAGGCCAAGGCTGGGTGGTCACCACTTCCAAGTCAGACCAGCAGACACGGTTCACATCTGACTGTCTCTCTGTGTAGCCCTGTGATCTTGGAACTTTGTAGACCAGGTGACCTTGAACTCACAGAAGTCTGCCACCTGAGTGCTGGAATTAAAGGTGTGTGCCACCAGAGTCCACATTTTATTTGTCTCCCACCATTGTTTTGACCCCTGTCGTCTGCTTTCTGCTCCCCCTACTCTGAAACTGTCCCACTAAGGTCACACTCCTGACCTCCTTGGTCTCAGTGCTGTGTGCAACTGCTGCTTGGCTTCAGTTCTCAGTCATTGACTTGTTGTGGATCACGCTCTTCTCTGTCCGGAAGGCCTTGGAGTGCTGATCCCGGAGCCCAAGTAGGTTAATCTTTGCCTCACTAATCTTACCTCCTCAAGCACTAGCCAAGATGGAAGCCAATTAGCAAGTAATAGTCTTTTGAGGCTTCAGGGTCAGGTGTGGTATCTTTCAGGGGAAACACTACTGAAGGTTTTCCTTTTGTTAAGTAGTACCTGAGAGACACTTAGGTGGCACAGAAGATTTCAGTGAGTAAAGGTAGGCGTAAAGTAAATAGGATTGAGAAGGAGTTTCAGCACTGGAAACCTCCAGAGTAAAACCTCACATGGAGGGAGGAGCCAGAGCCTGGGACCATTCTTTGGCCTGGGTGGAGTGATGGAAGTGGGCGGGACCAGAGCAGAGCCAGAGGCAGGCTGGGAGTGAATAGCTGCTAAGGAATGTAGGGCTGTGTTCACCAGGACCCACATTGCTCGAACAGGAAGGCTAATCTAATAGTTGGGTAGGTGGGGATAAAATGAGGTAAATCTCATTTTGGTCTCACTTCTAGGGCATTTTGTCTGAAGGGCCTTCATCTTCAAGCCTCCTTATTTCAGTGGGACCACCTCTTAGGACCGGTTCCCTCTTCACGGGGACTCCTGGCCTCATGACCAGTGACCATTGTGTGCACAGCTTAGGGAACCAGTTCATTAACAGCTTTGACTCTGTTCTGATAACAGACACACTGATAATAGTAGAATGACCACATTTCCTTCCCGGCAACACAGCCTCGACCTTGGGATGGTGTGAAGCACAGGTCTTTGGGGAACTGTGAGTTCTGTGGTTTAGGAAGAGCGTGCCTTTGGTAGGATTCGAAATAAAGGGTAAGCAAATTCAGAGACTAAAATTTAAACCCAGCAGTTCCCTTCCATAAAACTTGATAATTTACTTTAGACTTTACTGGCTGTTTAACACACTTCCTTTGTTGTCTCCTTGAACATACACATCTCTAAGATCTCAAACCAGTGCAGCCTTCTTTCTTTGGTTCTAGGGCAGGCACCTGTCATACTTAGCATCCAAGTGTGAGAATGCTAAAGGTACTCAAGAGCCTGGATCCTGTGGAGCCACAGAGGGCAGACACGCCTGCTTCACTCTTGCTCTTGTCCTTCACTCTTCTCTGTACACTTACTTGGGAGTGTTCTTTGTGTATACTTTGAGCAGTGGCTAATAAATGTCCTGCATTATATTAGCAAATGTTTTGGTAAGAATGGGAAAATGAGTCCTGAGGTACTTACTGTGAGTTGTAATGACCAGTAGTCTGATCAGTTCTTATGACATCAGGAAACCCAGAGGTTTTTGCATGCCTGTTTGCTATGGATATCGCTAAATTATCTGAACAGTCCCTCAAATGGGATGATTCTAGGCCATGGTTAGTGTTGATGAATGCAGGCCTGAGGCTGTAAGCCTCCGGCTTCTCAGCTGTGGGACTGCTTTCCAGCGAGGATTCTCACTGAACTGAGACACGATGACAACTGTAGGACTGTGACTGTCTTAGAGGTGCTCCCTCTTAGATCACGGTAAGACTGGCTGCTTTAGAGTGTCTCCCCTTTGAGCTCTTATTGGGGACGCCAGAGAGCTATTTTTCAGAATGTTATCTTGTGAAAACTGATAGAACTGCCACCCTAAATTTGGCACGTGTGATTTTCCAAGCAGTATTTTGTGACTGTGTTTTTATACAATTGAGTGCCATGTTTGTAAGCGAGAGGTTTAGATATGCCTGATGAATGTAGCATTCTTACTCTGAAATAGAAGGAGGTCTTGATTACCTGGGCCAGCTTCATGTTTTCTCATGGTTTTAGGCAGAAAGACTGGTCTACAGAGGGCTACATAGTTAGATAACAGAACTCGGCCCTTTTAGATTTCCTTTTCCATTAGAGACTTTTTCCTAAATGCATTGTAGGTTTATTACTTTAAACAGTGACAAATCCTTGAGAACAGAGCTTTTTCTGGTCCAGGCGACAGGATTCAAATGATAGGGAGAGTCTTAGATCGAGTTGACCAGGAAGGGAGTCCCTTCCTTTTTCTTGGATTTCACTATGTAGCTCAGGCTGGTCCCTTCTGAGTCTCTGGAATGCAGGGATTATAGGCATGGACTCCTAGGTCAAGTCAAGAGTTTTCCTTAGCACGTCAGAAAGGTGTGTTATTTATGAATGGAGAAGTCTTTTTTAAAAATCCTATTGTCTTAGTCAGGTTGGGGCTATAACAGAATACCACAGACTGGGTGGGGTGTGGCTTTAAAACAACAGTTTCCGGAGGCTGGTAAGGTCAAGATACCTACGACTTCATATACTTGGTTTGGGGTGGGGCCCCTTGTTTCCTGTATAAGGACACTCATTCTACCGCGGAGTTCCCACTCATGGAGTCATTAACTCTGTTCACCTCCCACAGGCTCCAACCCCAAATACCATCCCACCGGGAGAAGCAGGGTAGGACTTCAACATAAGAATTTTGTGGGAACATAGACATTCCGTCCCTAACACCAAGTAATGCTGTTTGTTTGGTTTTGTTTTGTAAAGAGTTGTCTAGTCATGTGTGGTCAATTGTGCTCACAGCACTTAGCAGGCTGGGGCAATGGGCTCCTGAGACTGAGCCAGTGTGGACCACATGTCAAGGAGCCTGTCTCAACAATAGCAGCAAAAAGGTGGGCAATCGGGTGGAAAGGTTATTCTTTGGAGAGTCAATGTGGTGTGTTATTGATAAATTTTCCTACAGATATGTAAATATGTGAGTACACATATTTAAAACTACGTGGAGATTGAAGTTTTTCCTAACTGCTTGTCCAGTTCTTTAAGCAGATACTTTGGCCATGTTGAGTGTGAGTATTCTGTGGAGCCCACACTTGCTAGCACGTACTGAGCTACTGAAGCCACACACCAACAATTTTCTTTTAATTGACTTTCAAATACATTTTTATCAAGTTGAATTAATTCTTTCATTTTCTTTTTGATAGACAATTTTATAACTTGCATAGAGTGTTATAACAAATTCCTAAATTCTCATAGATCTAAACATTTAAAGGACATCTGTCCAGATATCTTAATGTGTGCATGAATGTACCCCAGGCTGAAGACCCCTGTAATTTATCCCTTCTTTCTCTTTCTAGAAGCATCTGTTATCCTAGATTTGGAATGTAGTATTGCAATGCATATTTTTATACTTTTATCACATATACATTTATAAGAAATAAATATTTTAAAGCTTTATGGAAGCGATAGCACACTATATATAAGAGAAAAAACCATGCTTTAGAAAGTGTCTCATTTTGATTTATTAACTGTGTCATTTTAAACTTATGTATTCCATTCCATGGTTATTTTATAGTGTGTGTTTACTTGTGAGGTTTTTTAGATGGTTTCTGAGTTTCCCTGAGGGTTCATAGCAGTACGTGGGTGTGTACACTTGCCAGAGCTGTTGACAGACACATGTGAGCTCCTCTGGAGGCTCTGGAGCAGCTGGAGAGTTGCTGGGAGGTAGGAATGTTGTTATCTCCAGAGCTGTCTTCAGTTTTACTCCACTCATTTACATAGTCAGTCTGCAACCTCTGCAATGTGTGACGTCACTGACCAGTTTCTTCTCTTATACTTCAGATGAAATGTCTGAAGATTTCACCAATTTTACGTATAATAGCTTATTGTTCGAACTTGAATATAGAATTTAGCTGAGAGCACCAGTAATTATCTTTTCAAACATATATTGACTGTTCAGTTGTGCATGTGTGTGTATGTGTGTGTTATGTTGCACTGTTTGTATGTGTTTGTATGTGTAGGCATTGTGCATATATGTGTATGCAGAGGCAGGGGAGGCTAAAGGGCAACAGTGGGTGTTTTCCTCAGTGATCTCTCTCTCTCTCTCTCTCTCCTCTCTCTGTATTGTGTTTGTTTAGGTTTTTTTTTTTTGTGCCTGTGAGTGTTTGGCTTGCATGCATGTGTGTGAACCACATATGTGCTTGGTCTCCATGGAGTTCAGAAGAAGCACCAGGCCCTCTGGAACTGGGACTGTGAATCATGTGAGTGCTAGGAACAGAAAACTGAGTTCTCTGCAAGAACAGCAAGTGTGTTGTGTTACATATTAGCTGGGGGTTTCTTCCCTGCCTTTGATCATTTAGTTCTCAGATAAATGACAAAGCCTTTACAGTCACAATAAACCTCAATAGTGCTAGATCTCCCTCCCCTTCAATAACTCTGAGATAGAACTTGCCGTGTTCCATCTGGGCTGCTCCTACTCCAGCTGGCCAGCCCTCACGACCATGTTCTCTCATGAGGGCAACTGAAGCCCTGTCTACCTCTCTTCTGCCCAGCTATTAGCTGTCTATTAAACCAAGTTTTAAATTAAGGAGCAAGTTTACATAGCATACTTGGTGATGATCTCCTCATCTCTGAGGCAGCCAGGCCTTGGGGCCAGGATTTAGCAGTACAATAAACAGCAACAGACCACACCTCACACACGTGCTCTTAACTGCTGGGCTATCTCTAGACCTTTCACTGTTTGTTTGTTTGTTTTTTCTTTCTGTTTTTCCCTCCTCCCTATGCTGGGATTGAGATGTGTAGGCTACATCAACCCTTTCACTGTATTATGGGGATCAGAACTCAGACCCTTAGCTTTTGTTGGGAGTAGTATCTCCTAGCCTCTGGCTCCTTTTTGGTTCACTGGTTTATAATGTCCGTAATGTACTCATTGCATTATAATGTAATATGCTCAGGTAGAGAGCTGGACCAGCCAGTGACCTTTGACCTATGACTCATGACCTTGCTCATTTTTTACTCACATCCGCAATTGAACTCCACTGACCTCAGCAAAACTGTGACTGTTACCAACAGTCACACCTGCTTCAGCTGCTTCTGATCCTGTTTCTCGGTCTCCACACCCACTGTACTGTCTTGGATTTTATTATTCCTTGTCTGGTTTTCTGTGGTTTTTAAATCTTGCTTCAAAAATATTTTTTTTCATATCCTAGTTATAGTTTCATGACCCCCAGTTCATTTGTAAAATTATATTTTGTGACATAAGATGTATATGTATGACACAGAAATGACTTACAGTTGTTAAATATTAAAGAAAAGAGCATTACCAACATGAGTATTTAAGTATTTCAGCATAATAGATACTTTTCCAACCTAAAAAAATTTCCCCCTACATGAACCAATTTATATTTGGTGTTTGGGCATGTGTGTGTGTGAGTAAAACCCCTCAGCTGAGCTGATGCTTCTCTGTGTGGTGTATTTCCAGAGGCAAAGTAGCTTAAATGGAAGCAAATAACCCGACTTTGTCGTATGGGATAGGCCACACAAAAGTCAATAAATACTAAAGGCGCTATCGTCTAATTCCATAGATCTTTCCTGTTCTTTTAAGTTCTTCTGTCTCTGGGAGTGTGTGCATCAAGCCACTGTTAACCTGAGTGGGTTAGAGCTAATGGATGGGTTGTAGCTATTCCATAAAAGGCCTCAGGGCACAGAGATCTAAGACAGGCCAGGTGAGCAGGGGAGGCCTGCCCATCAAGCTGTTTGTTTATCCAGCCTCACTGAAGACACGACTAGAGTGTCTAAGTCTCGTGACCTCAGATGTTGACTTGAGACTCCAGATGTTTCCCATAATTATGTCCTGTTCTTTCATGCGCTGTTTGTTTGTAACTGGGGCAGAGTGGGAGGCTCAAGTAGTTGTAGCGTGCTTAATGTACTTCAGAAGTGTCTGAACAGAAGGTTTTCACTCTTCTCTCTGTGTCACGCTCAATGGATTGCTATCTACTATAATTACTGTCTTGTCATTTAAAAGGAAAAAACAACCAAAGAAGCAGCTGGGGCCTTGAGGTGTGCTTATCATACTGAGAGATGGAGCTCCCCACTGTGAGGGCAGGTCACCACCCTGTGAAGGCAGGTCACGCCATAGAGCAGAGCCTGGGGTTAGCTGGAGTGGGCTTTCCACAAGACTACTCTTCAGTCAGATGCTGTTCTCGTGGATTAATAGTTGAGGTTTAGCTCTGTAGTTTTTAACCTCACCAAGCCATATGTCTGGTTTACATCTATGTGCAGCATATAAACCAGGCATGTAGGTCTTGGCAGCCTGCAGGCATTGCCTTCGATGAGCGCCACACTGCACTGTTCACTTTTGTCTGTGATAGAGGCTTTGTGTTTGCCATGTGGATTCTGCTGCTCAGTCTGCCCTCCAGGTATCAGAACTATGTTGATTGGTTCCTCCAGGAGTGGATGGACAGATGTCATCCACATGTCCAGACAGTACTGACTTGGGTCTCTTTTTGGCGGTCTTCCCGTGTGAAGCCGGGGTGCCTTGTAAATGAGCAAGTTCTTACTCAGGTCTTGCATTTTATTTTTTGGAAAAAAAATTACTGTGCGTGTATGTGTAGGTGCACTCATTGTGGTGCCTGGGTGGGAGCTGCAGAATTAATCCATGGAGCTTTCCTTCACACTGCAGTGGGTGTCAGGGCTCATTTCTTAGCGCTTTCCCTGCTCAGCCGTTTCTGTGTCTCCCTGGCCTTGTGCTTCTTGTTGACCACTGTTGGTATAATGGACCTAGTTGTCCCATCTTGTTGCTTGCTGTTAGTATAATAGACGCAGTTGTCTGCTGACTTTGGTTCATTGATTTTTACTGCTGTACACCATTCTCCTGAGTAATACTGTCTGTGTAAACACTAGGGCTGTTGAAGGAATAGTTGTTTTATGGACATTCTTTTAAAAACAAATCTGAGCATGTGCAAGTGTACATGCATGTGGGTGCAGATATTCCCCTGCCACAGCACACATGTAGAGAAGAGGTATCTTGATGCTTTAGATATCAGGCTAGATGGCCTTTGACCTGGGAGATGCTCCTGTCTCACCATAGAACTGTGGAACTACAGCGCCCAGCTTTCATTGGGTTCTGGAGCCAAGATCAAGTCCTTGAACAGAAATCTATATTCATGTATTATCATATAGTATATGAATGTATTTATATTATATATTGTATAAATATATAAATATAAGTAATATATAATCCATTAATATAGTAACATATAAAGTATATGATTCTATAGTAATATAGTCATAGAGTATGTTTGTTTTATTATATATACATACATCTTATTTGCCATAATCAGTATGGCCTATCATATTACTTGGGCCAGAGAATGGTCAATGAGGTATTCTGATCTGATGTTTAACTCTCCCATATTAATTCGTAGTCCCATAAGCGGTACACAAATGCAAGTACGACCTCATCAGCAGTTTGTTGGCCAGAAATCCTGAGTGGGCTGTGGGTAAGCACCTTGTCGCCTCCCCTTTACTTCTTAGGTTCCATAGGTTAAAACATTCAACTGTTATATAATTCTAGGAACCCTCCTGGACAGAGACTTAACATTGGTGCACTCAGAGCTGGCGATAGCCCTCTGCTTGCAGTGTGTGCGGAAGCAGATTCCAGGGTTACTTGTGTGCCTTTCCCTTCTCGGCGAGCTTCCTTGGGGACCTGGTGCCTCATGCCTGTGTTGTTTGCTGTGATGTGAGGAAAGAGTGAGTGAAAAAGAAAGTTACTACACTGGCTGGTTTTCTCCCACGAAGCAGATCCTCGTGCCTTCAGTTGACAAAGCATATACAGCCCTGTCATTCTGTTAGAATATTCTGCAAGTGCAGAATGGGATTATCAAGCACGTCCTGTTCTCTGCTGGGAGTATGCAAAGACCACCAAGTGCTTGATGCTTTGGGAGTACCGGGTAGGGGTGAGCTTAGACGGAATCACAGTGCAAGTTGTACAATCAGCGTCATAGTTAACTCACACAGTGGTTTTGGGGTCACAGGGTTGTGGTACCTTTTCACTTGCAAAGTTGGTTCAAGCAGTGAACTGAAGGCGCTCTTGGGCGTCGCGTTGGCCAGATTGTAAGAAGGCCTAATGCTAATTATGCAGTTACTTGTGTACTAGGCAAAAAACGTCAATGTGGGCTTAATTCTTATAGCATAATTTTAGTTCATACAGCCCAGAATGCAGACTTTATAATTATCCCTACTTAAAAAGCTTTTTCCTGGGCTCTTTACGGTCATAGAGAAGGGTACGTATGAGTATATGCTTGGGTGGATTGTTAAGAATCACAGTCAACCTAGATAGCCTGAACTCAAGACAAAGATATGTGTGCTTCAAATCGTGACGTCCATGTTTATTTTCATGTGCAGGTGTATTTGTCTGCATGTAACCTATGTACCACATGCATGCCTGTTGTCGATGGAGGCCGGAAGAGGGTTTCATATGCCTTGGGACTGGAGTTACACATGGTAGTGAGCTGCACAGTGGGCACTGGGACTCCAACTCTGGAGCTAGTGCTCTTAACTACTGAGATACCGCTCCAGCCCAGCACATACCCTCTTGTAACGATGTCGAGTTTAGTGTTCCTTGGGAGACAGGAAAAAATGTTTGCTCACTCTAGACCAGCGGGTCTCAACCTTCCTAGTGCTACAGCCTAATACATCCCTCATGCTGTGGCTGTAAGGGTCCATGATTCGCTGATTCGCTGAAGAATGATACCCCGGACTCAATATCAAAAAGTATGTAAACGCAAAGAGTATTTTATTCTGCACAAGTCCAGCACACTGGGGTCTCCCATTACCAGACTAGAGAGACAACCAAGTGAGCTCACAGGCCTGATTTAAAGTACATTAGGGAATTCCACAGGTCTGGAAACTGTTGGCTGAGGAAGTAACTGAGGAAGTCTGGAAACTGCTGCTGACCCAGTGTCCTTGCCTCAGGCCAGGTGGTGGGACAGCTTCTGAGGCCTGGACTTGCCTGGAATTGCCCAGTTCTTGGAGACAGAGATTTAGGCCCAGTCTCCTTAACTGCCAATTTGAAGCCTGTCATGGAATCAGCCTAGCCTTCCCAGTGGTGACACCCAATCATAGCGTAATTTTTCTCCTAGTAACTGTAATTTTGCTACTCTTATAAATAATTTTGATATGTAGGATATCTGATATGCAACCCTTGTGAAAGGGTCATGTAAAGTAAAAGATTATTAAGTTCTGTATATATTAATTAATTAGTGCTGTAAATTAATACATTAGCAGTTATTCCTTAACTAGTTTTTCCACAAATAACCACACAGAGTACCGGGCTTAGCTGGGCAGACTCTCAACTTGCGCATCCAAGTTACTTCCAACACCTAGCCCATGCAGCCACGTCATGAGCCATACCTTCCAGGCCCATAGTCATGTCCGTCTCCTCTCAGGTCTCTGGGCAAAAGCTCTTCTTCCCAGGTTTTTTTTCCTTCCTCCTTGGAGCCCCACCTTCCACTTCCTGCCCAGCTTATTGGCCATCAGATTTTTTATTAAAGCCAATTAAGGAATGCTGTAGGTAGGTGAGGAAGGACAGAGACCAGTTTCACACCGCGTGCTCGGACAGGTGGTTCTACCCAGAAGGGTTGTGACCCACGGAGAACTGCTGCTCTCTGTAGAGCACTAGCAGACGGAAGTAATGATTCCCCTCAAGTCCAGCCTGGTGAGCCAGTGAGTTTAGACTTAGAGTAGCATGGGTGGCCCGCAGCAGCTGTATCACTGTCAGTGTAGGACGAACGACAGAGTCCCCGGAGCTGCCCGGGTGAGAGCACACTGTGCAGTTCACTGTGTCCCTGGAGAGTGTGCCTCCCTAGGTCACGTGCTCCTTGGAACTGAATGGCCTGCAAGGAGGAGGGGAGTCAGTGCAGGAGGAACTGAGCAGCTGAAATCTCAGTAAGGGTCTCGTGTCCCTTCCTGTCCTCTCTCTGCTATCAGCTTTGTTGAGGGTCTCAGGGTACTTACAGATGCTGTGATTAATTTGAAAATGGCTACTGTGTGGTCCGTGTCACTGTATGTAGTTGTATTTGCCTTCTGAAAGTGTTCTGTGAAAGTATGTCATGTTCTTGGTTCCCCCTTATCCCACATGTCCACAGCTACCCATCTGCCCTGTTTACTAGAGAACTTGCTGTGAGAAGGTTCTCAGCTCTGATGCGGATTAAGATCACATTCCTTTGCCAGAGGGGTGAGTCTGCTTTGGACCTGCAGGCAGATGGCAGACAAATCTCCCAGGGTTACCTGGAAGAGATCAGATTTTTTTGTGAATTTCTATAGTGTAGTCATTGACAGAAGCAACTTCTGGAAGAGGAGTCCCTTGTAGACAGGTTGGTCCTGCATCATTCCCCATGGTATCTGGTCCATGGAGATGCTGAGAAAAGGTGAGGTAAGCAGAGAGGACCTGTTGGAGTCTCAGAGCCGGCTTTGATGGACCTCTGGGATGTTATTACTGTTTTTAAAAATGTTTTTTGAAGACAGGGTTCCTCTCTGTAGCCCTGGCTGTCCTATAGACCTGTAGACCTCTGTAGACCAGGCTGGCCCCGAACTCACAAAGCTCCATCTGCCTCTGCCTCCTGAGTCCTGGAATTAAAGGCATGTGCCACCACTGCCTGCCCTTTTGTGGTTATTGATGCTAGAGGATAATGAATAATTCCCTGTGCTCTGCAAATAGACGTAGAATATACAGAGCTATTCACATGCTTTCCTGTAGGAGAGTAATGATCTAGAAAGATGAGAGGAAAAAGGTTTATAATTGCAGGAAATACTTGCTGAAACCGTACTAGTACTGTGCAAGAGAAATGAGGAGCATAGTAGGTCCTGTCAGTGTCTATAATCCAGTGGCAGAGACAAACGTGTGCTGTAGTACACTGTGGTAAAATATGTCATAGGGTTGTGAACATTTTGCCGTTAGTCCTGCTGAGTGGGGACGATGACAAGAACTTCTCATGGGAGAGATGGCAGCAGAACTAAGTGTGTATGGGAGTATATGAAGTTTTAGACTTGAACCTAAATGCCTCTCACCACGTCAGCATTATTTCTTAGGCTGCGTTAGGATTACCATTACAAACATCCCAGGAGAGATCGTTTAGAAGGAAGAAAACCTTGTTTGGCGCATGATTTCAGCTTCTGTGCTCTTGGTTCAGAGTCTGCACTGAGGCATCATGGGGAAGTGTGGTGAAGGGAGGCTGCTTACCTTCTGCCGGCTGGGAAGGAAGCTGGGAGATGTCTGCAGTGGAAACCCTCTCCAAACGCTCCATCACAACACAAGTTAACCCATGTGTTAATTCACTAATGAAATTTTGAATGCTTATGGCCCATTAATGTCCAAGGGATATTCTGAACATTGCTTCATTAGAGAGGAAGGCTTCGTTATCCTAGTCTTTTCTGAGACGGGAGATTTAAACCGTGGTTAGTTGTTTACTGTTGAAAGCCTGCAGACCTTCATTCTTGCTTCCCCTCAAGCTGCAGTTTGTCTCCCATAGGACTGTCCTGTGGAACGTCTTTTTGATGTCATTTGCTTGCTCTTCCTTCTTCTTGTGTGGAGAACGGCCAGTGCTGGGAATGCCCGGCACACTGTGGGGTTCTGAGATGCTGAACTAATAAATGGACAGGATGATCTTCCTCATCTTCTGGACTCGCAGTCTTTTTTTCTTTTTGTTTGATTTTGTACGGCAGGATCAAAGTTACTAAAACTGGTGTGTGTGTGTGTGTGTGTGTGTGTGTTTTGTCAGTGGGTTTTCAGTCTCCTCAAGGTGAAGTGTGTAGTTCCTGGCCTGAGTACGTTGGCTCCCTCTTGTTCACGGGTATCTAGTTCTTCCTTTATACCCTTTATTCTGCATTCCTCTGCAGTTTCCAGTTTGTCACACATCTGGTTTCGATATTTAATCAGCCTGCCAGAAGCAAGGATCACCTGGGTAGAGGAGACATCAATTGAGAAAATGTCTCATTGGATTGGCCTGCAAGCAAATCTGTAGGGAACTCTTTTGATTAAGGACTGATGTGGGAGGGTCCAGCCCGCTGCTGGGCGGTGCTACCCCCGAGCAGGTTCGTAATGGGGCATGTAAGCACGCGGGGAGCGAGCTGGAGGAGCAAGCTGGGGGAGCAAGCTGGGAGGAACAAGCTGGGAGGAGCAAGCTGGGAGGAGCAAACCAGTGAGCTGCACTCTCCCATGGTCTCTGCTTCATTTCATTACTCAGTTCCTGCCTTGAATTTCTTTCCTGATTTCTGTTCATGATGGACAACCACATTTGTCAGCTGAAATAACCTTTCTTCCCAGCTTGCTCTTGGTCATGGGTTTTGTCACAGCAGTAGAAAGCAAACTAGGACGGCACACCATTCACATCTAATTTCCCAGCAAGAGTCTTTTGTATCTCCCCAAGGCCTGGTGGCACAGACCTCTTTAACAGTACCCATGCCAACCCTCTTCTCCCCACATGCCAGTGCATGTGTCTGCATGTGCTCCAGTGGTGTGTGTGTGCATGTGTGTAAAAGTGTGTGAATGTTTGTGGATGAGTGTCCATAGGCACACACATGCATGCATACACACACCCCACACCCACGCACACACACACACACACCACACACGTACATACACACACGCACACATGGTTTTTCATGAGGGACTAACCCTCCAGCAACTCTGTTTTTTTACGTTGTTTATTATTCAAAGCCAGTTTAAACATTTTTTTATGCGTTATCTCAATTTACTAAGATAGTTCTGTAGAAATTTTTGTTGAAATGTGGAATTCTTTTTCTAATTTTGGTAGCAGCATTTTTATCACCCCACCCATCCCCCCGAAAAGTATCTGCTTGTCCACTGCTCTCAAAGGATAGTTTTGCTGGATATAGAATTATGGTCATTTCTTTCATCTGTTGAAAATGCAGGCCCTCTGCAAGATCAGTATGTGTTTAGCCCCTGAGCCACCTCTCTAGCCTGGGACTCTTTTCTATTTCTTTGCCAACTTTCCCCCCTTACCTTTATATTTGATTGTTGAGGCCATGTCATGGCAGCTGCTCTACAATATTTTGGGCTTCATTTTCTTCACAGTAGTGTGTGCTGATTGGCTTGTTTTCACCAGGCAGTGCTTTCCTGGTTCTTCTGATGACTAATTTTTCAGTTGTATCCTGGACACACTGCCTATTAAGATACCTGGGTGCTGGGCAAATCCTGAGTTATAGCAAGCAGTCACCTGCTCTGTTTAGTACACAGATCCTGATATGGTGGCCTGTTTCTCCAGTGGTGGCTCAATTTTGAGGGAGCCTTTGTGGAAATATCTTAGTCTGATTGATCAGTTTTCCCTGGGGCTCTATCTCATTGCTTCCTGCTACACTGACTGTGAAGTCGGAGGGACTTTCCCTACACTGGACTGTGAAGCTGTTTCTCAGTAGGGGAAGGTAGTTTCAGGCCTGTGGGGGACTCAGGGACTTCCCTGCGTGTGGCAGGATCCCTTGCCTGGAGAGGCCTGGGGCGTTGAGAGTCATTGTGGGGTGGGGGTGGGGTGGTACCTGTCTACTGGCATCCCACAGTTTTCCTCCTATTTCTGGACAGTGGTTCAGTTAGGCCCATGGGACCAAGGAGGGGTCCTAGGTCAGACTACGTTATAGCCGCTCGCTCTGTCTGCCTGGTCCATTGAACACATCTTGAACCTGAGTTGCTCAAGGTTTGTGGGGCTTCAGATCTATTCCTCTTTGGATGGTGTAAGATGTGTCTGGTGTTGTCAGGGGAGCTTGAGATTGATCTGGGCTAGCCTTAGACTGGCCTTGGATTTCCTTCTGTTGCTAGGGTGGGGTGGGGAATGGTAGGCCTCAGCACTCCGCAGACCTATGCTGTGCCAGAAACAGTTTATCTTCCTGTATCCTTGTAATCTTATGTGCCTGTTTTCTAGGTGAGGCATCTTGGAAGTCAGGTTAAATGATTAGACTTAGGAATTTTTGTTGGTGCTTAAGCAGAAACCAGAGTTGGACATTTATTTATTTAATTAATTACATTTTGGCAAAAAATGGAAACTCTGGAACTATGGTTTTGGCTTTTGAACATTTTACATACCAGGGAATTCACACAAGTGGAAACCTGTCCAAATAAGGAAGGAATCCAGTCAGATTATTGACTGAGATGGAAGGCCTACCGTACTTTTGATGGAAGTTTAATTATTTTGGATAAGATCTGAAATCATGTAGCTTCTGCATGGCCTTATGGAGTAGTCCTCTTGGACAAGAAGGTTCTATAACTGGCTGCCCTCACTCTTCTTACTCTACTTCAGAGAAAGTCCATGCTGGAATTAAGATGGCGACATTTCCCAGACAATTGACTCTTGTAACAGCATTGCGTGTGGGCTTTCCGTCAGGCAGAATTCATGCACTCCAGACATCAGCTGCTTCTCAAAACCCTTCCCCATGACACCTTCTCTGTGTCACACAGCTGGAGAAGGCCACAAGTTAAGAACTTAGAACTTAGCTGATTTTTATTTCTATTTTAAAAATTATATATATTTATATAAATATATGTATTTTTAAATTTTTTTCTTTAAGATGCTGGCATCAAACTCATGCCCTGTACTACTGACTGGTCTGTCCTCAGCCCCTAACAGTCTTTTTTTTTGTAAGAATAGATACTCTGTGGGATCCAACGTCTTATGGAGGCATACAAATTCAGTTTTATATCAATATTTATGTAATTTCCCAAAGCTAATACATATTTATTGTAAATCTCACCTTTTCTGAAGTTCTTTGGTTAAGTTGGATGGGTCTTTATGATATTCATGATACACTTGTCTCCCAGCTCAGTTTTTGGCAGGCCTTTGGGACTCCAGGCACCTGCTGAGAGTTGGGTGGAGATGGGGATGGGTGTGAGGTGTGAATTCGGGTGCTGGTCACTAGTCCTGTTGACTTTTCTGAGACTGCTTAAAGACCCAAAGGAGTCAAAATTAAAGACACTACTCACCTGGTGTTGCTCCCCCTCCTCCTTCCCTTCTTCCCTTTCCTCCCTCCTCCCCTCTCTATTTCCCTTTTCTCTCCCTCCCATTCATCTACCTTTCCTCCTTTTCCTCTCTTTCCTCCCTTCTCCTCCTTCCCTCCTTCCCTCCTTCCTTCCTTCCCTCCTTCCTCCTTCCTTTCCCTCCCTCCCTTCCTCCCTCCTTCCTTTTCTCCCTCTCTGTTGAGATGGGGTCTAACTGTCTATCCCTGGCTGGCCTGGAACTTCCTATATAGACCAGTTGAATGTACAGAGATCTGCCAGCCTCTATTCTGAGTACTGGGATTAAAGGTGTGTGCTACCACCCCTTACTGGAGAAGTTTTTATATAAAATATCCAGCATAGTAGATCCTCATAATTAAAGAGTTGTGAATCAATAATTAAAGAAAGTCATGAAAATTAGTAGGTATTAGTGATTATATTAGGTAGTGAAAATTGGGATGATTACAGTGGTTGAAAATGTGTTGCATAAATAAATGACAAAAATCAAATACAGTTTAAAATCAAATTTTAGACAGAAAAAATAGTTGGAATAGTTATGAAATACAGAATTTATACTAGCATGTTTTGGTATGAATTATATGTAATGTACTATCTTTCTCTGTCTATGGTTTGATATGAAATAAGTTTGTTTTAAATATTTCCCCTCTTGGGGCTAGAGAGATGGCTCAGCAGTCAGAAGCACTGACTGCTCTTCCAGAGGTCCTGAGTTCAGTTCCCAGCAAGCACAACCATCTGTAATGGGATCCGACGCCTTCTTCTGGTGTGTCTGAAGACAGCTATAGTGTACTCATACATGAAATAAATAAATCTTTAAACAAATTTTTTCCCTCTTATGGCCTCTGTTTTGGGTCATTCCTTTGAATTCTATGTACTTTTAGGTAATGAAGTTGTTTTTCTTATTTTAAAGATGACAGCTTATATCATTTTACACTTAAAAACACACTCCTTGTTTGCCTTGTCAGTTGGGGGACAGTGGTTTGGTGTGTACCACAGCTGAGATAGCAGTGTTCACCTGTGTCAGAGGGTGTGAAGGAAGTGGGCAGAGTCTGAGAGGGGTTGGGGAGCACAGGTGGGGAAGACCAGGAACACCGTGGGAAACAGTAAAGTGTGGGATGAAACCCAGGGACCAGCCAGCAGAGGGTCCACCACATACTGCGTCAGAGTGTCCACTATATACTCCCTCAGCACAAACACTGCTCAGCCCACACTCAGCCTCCAGACTCATTTATTCAATGTCATATGAAGTGTATATGAATATTACAAATACCTTGATTATATGGAAAACTAGAATAGAGGTATAAAGTAGCCTTAATAAATGCTTTGCTTATGATGAGCAAATAAAGGGGAGATGGGACTGAAATTGGCCCACACATTTTCCCCCAAACCCTGACCATGTCTCTTTACTGCCAAACACATTGATTCTTCAGGCAAATGTGCAAACACCTGAATGCATGGCCCTGGCTGCCTTTCTCTGTTGCTCTTCGTTGGATTGTTGTTTTTACACTCATGAGTACCGCCTGTTCCTGCCATCCTGCACCTCCAGAACTTACGCCAAAACCACAAACAGTTCTGACATGCCTGAGAAAGAACAGGCCTGAATCCCTGTTAGAGTTCCCGAGAGCGGGTGTGTGACATTGAGTTGGTCACCCATGTGATGCCTTTGTTCCTGGGACAGTCAAGTGAAGATGTGCCAGGTGTTTCAGATTGGGCAAGCATATGACCTCATGAGGGTCCTCTCTAGGATGCAGCCACTAGTGGAGCAGTTTTTTCATCCTCCCTCCACTGTAAGCCTGTATGTCTGTCACTTCCTCGGGCTGTATGATTTTGAGCAAGTTGATGAGACTCTGTCTTATGGGTTGTGTGTGCATAGTAATACACAGAACTGTGTTAACTGAACTGATAGTGCACAGTGGCACACCTTCCATTGTGAGGGTCTTCCAGCAATGGCTCATCCTGACCCTTGAAACTGAATGGGATTTTGAGTGAAGACATTGCAGATGTGGTTAAATTATGGATCCTGAGAATGAATAGATGATCCTGGATTGTCCTTAGGCCAAATATAGTTCTGGTGGTTCTTAAGGAGTCACAGAGTGGCATGTGAAAACGGAGGTCAAGAGGGGTGCAGTCGATGGCCGTGGCCTGTGAGCTAAGGAGTGTGGCCACCCTCTAGAAGCTGGAACCCTAGACCCTTCAGAAAAGGGTCGACTTAACTCACTGGTTTTCTTTCCAGTTGTCAGCACAGATTGATGGCCTCTGTGAACGGAATGATAATACATGTTTGTTTTAAGCCGCGGTATTTGTGGTCATTGTTGTAGTAGCAGTGAGAGTTATCTGTTTGATCTTTGTGTGTGTGTGTATCCGTGCACGTGCGCTCTGGATGTTTTTACTAGAGGTAAGATCTTCTTTAACAAAAGAACCTGTGGTCAGGTTCTCTCTGACACAGTTGACCTTACTTCTGTGCAGTGTGTAGATGTGGATGACACGTGGCTTAGGGGAGATTGGATGGTGCTATCGAGTGTGAACTTTATAGTGGGACTTCCAAAGGGTTTTTATAGTTAGTAGATTGCTTTGTAAGTGGTATGTTAGGTTCTAAGCCTTCTTCTTCAGGTATACGTATTTGTTTTGGGACATGTGTTCCTTGTACATTCAGCTTGATTTCCCTGTACTTCATCAGTTTGTCATTTCTCATCATTCCTTTGACTTCAGATACTGTTTATTCTGTGATTAAGAACTCAGTACAGAGATTACCCACACTGGTCAGATTTAGGCAGTTAAGGCCAGGAACACTTTCAACTCAATATTACCAGATACTTTTGGCCCACCAGCAGCTCTAGCACCACCTCCGATGGTGGCCTTCGGGCCTAGAGCAGCTTAGAACAGCTTAGGAGTGCACTGGGGCTCACAAGGATGCTTGCACCGTTTTCTTTTTTTAAAGCTTGCAAAATGAATTCTTTACTTTCTTGTCTCCACAGTGTTCTTCCTATGTAAGGTGCCGCTGCTGGTGTTGTCAGACAGGAAAACTTGAAAGTGTGAAGTCAGCTCTGGTCCTAGAAGAATTTTGTTTTGCTTCCAAGTTATGTAGATTAACATCATCATTATTTCCTTGGCCAGAACCAGGCATGAAAATATTGAGTTCTTAGAATCTGAACCTTGTTCTTCTATAAATAAATCATCGGTGACTTTAGATTCTGGTTTGAATGTGTACTTCCCTTGTTGGCAGATTTCTTGGCAGACCCTTGCATAATTGACAGTCTAGTTATTTAGGTCTCTGTGCCAAGGAATGCAAGCTTCTAGGTGAAATTTCTCTACTTAACAAAGGGTGTTGGAATCCAATATGATTTGTAAAATTTATGCACTTTCGTGAGTGTCCTAGTTAGGGTTTCCGTTGGTGTGGTGAACCATCACAGACAAAACAATTTGGGGAGGAAAGGGTCTATTTGGCTCACACATCCATATCACTGTTCATCATCAGAGGAAGTCAGGACAGGAACAGCAGGCACCTGGAGGCAGGAGCTGATGCAGAAGCCATGGAGGAGTGCTGCTTGCTGGCTTGCTCAGCCTGCTTTCTCATAGAACCCAGGACCCATCAGCTTAGAGGTGGCACTACCCACAAACCCATAATAGTCTGGGTGCTCTTCATCAATCACTAATTAAGAAAATGCCCTACCGTCTTGCCTGCAGCACAGTCTTATAGAGGCATTTTCCTAACTGAGGTTTCCTCCTCTGTGATGCCTAACTTGTGTCAAGTTGACATAAACTAGGCCGCGCACTGAGAGCACACTGTAGTCTTTATTCACTTTGTAAGTTTCATGGCTTTAGCTAGATGGCTGTGCTATAAAGAGTCAGTATTCTCATGCATAAAGTCATCAAGGGCTAGCCGTGGTTGTTGTACTGGAGTCTGGAGTTTTCTGGACAATACTATAAGCTGAGGTTGGTGAAAGCATTTCTTGGCAACTGTTAAGAACAAGTGCACATCAACAACTGTGACAATCAAGAGAGAAACATGAAAATTCCTAGACACATCCATCTGCCAGGATGAAGGAGGAAACCTGAACAGACACAGTTAACAGATAATCTGGATGCATATAATTCTCACAGTTTAACTATCATGAGATAGAAAACCCGTGAACAGATTAGTTCTGAGTGTAAGATTGTGTCTTAGTTGTGGTTCCATCGTTGTGAACAGACACCATGACCAAGGCAATTCTTATAAAGGCAAACATTTAATTGGGGCTGGCTTAGAGTTTCAGAGGTTCAGTCCATTATCATTATGGTGGGAAGCATGGCAGCATCCAGGCGGGCATGGTGCTTGAGAAGCCAAGGGTTTCTTGATCCAAAGGCATCCAGGAGGAGACTGTATCACACTGGCCAGACTTGAACATTTGTATGAGATCTCAAATCGCCATCTCCGCAGTGACACACTTCCTCTAACAAGGCTACACTGCCTCCAACAAGGCCACACTTCCTAACAGGGCCATGTCCCATGGGCCAAGCATATTCAAGCCACCAAGATGGAGTCAATAATTAGAAATCATTCAGTAAAGTAAACACCAGGAGCTTGATGTGCTGACTCATTCCTGCAATCCCAGTATCATGAAGTTGAGGCAGGAGAATCACTGTGAGTTTTAGGCTAACTTGGCCTATGAAAGTGAAATCTGTCTTTAAAATGAAATGAATAAATGTTAAACCCTAGGACCAGGCAGTTATACTGCTGATTTCTGTTGAATCTTATAAGAAACATGAAGACCACTTTTTCAGTTATTCCAGAAAGTTCATGGGGAAGAAATTCTTCTAAATGTCTTCCATGTGACCAACATTATTTTATTATCAATACCAGGCCAGGACACAGGAACCAGTGGACTTTGATGGCTCGACGGGTAGAGGTGTCAGTACCCGGTCCTGATCTTTGGATCCTTGAAAGTGGCAAGAGAGAGCCGACACTCAGGAGTTGTGCTGTGACCTGGCATGCATGCCCACCTGCATTCACATGTGTATGCATTAAAACATAGAATGATTAAGATAAGATTCAAGAAAAGAATCAAACTGTAGGATAATATCTTTGAACCTAGATACACAGACTTCAACAAAACACTACCAATCGCAGTCTGTAGCACATTATAAAGATATACACCATGATCAAGTAGAATTCATGACAGGCATACAAGGATGGTTCAGCATATGCAAATTAATATCCATATTAAATCAATAGAACGGAGAACAAAACCATATAATTTTATGTATAGAGGAAGCACTTGATAAAAGTCTACGTTCTTTCTTGGTAAAAACCAATGGTTAACATTCGATATAGAAAGAATGTATCTTAGCGTACTACAGGTGCTAGGCAACAAGCTGTCACTGTACTCAGGAAGTGCTGACCGCAGCTAAGGTCGGAACAAGTCAAAGCTATCAACTCTCTCCACTTTATTGCTGGAACTCTTGGAGTCACCAGGCAAGCAAAAGCAGTAAGACATTCAGCTTATGAAAGAGGAAGTTAAGTTGTCACACTTGGTACAAGACCTTTTGTATAGAAAACCTTAAAAGCACCGTCAACCAATTCAGAGCAAATACACAAATTAAGCAACAGTGCAGGATGAAACTCCAACACCTCTCCCTCAGTAGCCCCGCAACCTGCCAACAGCGAAGTGTTGTGGGGCTGCATTTTGCTTCTCCCCTAGGCTGTCAGGATGCAAATGCAACCTGAGATAGGGGTCCCAGCCCATGTTTCTCCAGGTGAGAAACAGTGCAGGCTGGAGCCGAGGCTGTGGTTCTCAAACTCCTGGGCACCCAGACACCACTGGGAACCATGAAGAGTTGAAAATGGCTTTGGGCCTAAGATTAGCTTGGGGTACAGGGGTGGGGAGGACCTGGCTTAGCTCAGGGTGAGTGCCAGGAGTGCGGAGGGGCCTTCTGCAGGAGACTTAGGCTTGGCTCTGTATGAGGAAGGCAGTCCTTGATGGGACAGTCTTTGCTTGTCTAAACTCTTTATTCATGGAGAAAAAGGATGCGTAGGACTTGCTCGGGTGAACTAGACATTAAATACCTTTGGCAGGAAGGGATCCTGGGAAGGGAAGCTCACTGGCTGCCATTCAGGGCCTGTTTAGATCCCTCATTAGCATACGTTAGGGTCTACGCTACATGACCAACTGTCACGATCCTCTTAGTGAGGTGTCATGGTCACATGCTCCAGGAGTTGATTCAGGTGCCTACTGTCCTCAGTTACGAGAACTGCAGAGGTTCCTTAATTTCTGCTTGACCTTACCAGTTTTTCTGTCTTGTGACGTGGTTCCACTTGTCCACAGAAATAGAATCTGGGCAGAGGACCTGGGACTAATGTAAAATGTCTTGAAAGTTAGAATGGGATCAGGAAGGGACTTGAGTGGATGTCCGAGAGTCTGATCGGCCCAAAGGTGTCCCTAACCAATCTATGAATCTTAGTGCGCCCACACACATTGGTTCCACCCTGCCAGCTCATTACGAGAAATTCAGGAAATAACATGTGGTCGCCTGCCCTCAGCCTGTGTCAGTAAAGGTCATTCTCCCTCCAGTGGCCTCCACTAAAGAGTGGAGGAATGGAGCTGGCCTTTGCATCTAGTCATCAGACACTGGTTGAGTTTCACTGTAATGATCTGGAAAGAAAGAAGCTTTTGGTGGACTGCATCACACAGACTAAGGTGAAACAACTCTCTGTTGTTTGGAAAAGCAGCATAGATCTGAAAGTAGGAACGGTTTGGAAAAAAGTATATAGATTTAGATATACTCAGTTTAGGTAAGGTGTAGTGTGACAGGCCCTGGGTCCCTTCCTCACCTCAAACAGAAAAAGGAAAGCTAAAATGTACTAGGTAGTGGAAAAGCAATCACATTTGATTATTAATTATTAAAGGAATGCAGTTTGATGTGGTCAGATGCTTCAGTGATACAAACATGAACCCTGGCACTAGAAAGAGATCAACCAGAATGGAAAGGAGTGCTGGAACATTCTCACACGTTAAAAGGAAAAACAAACCCTCAATACTTAGCACAAGTAAGGCGTTACACATGGGAGAGGGGTGCCAGGTTATATGTGCAAATACACCCTGAATTAATTTACTTTTCAGTTAACATGAAGCATTAGAAAATGAATGTTTCAAAAACTAGTATTTAAAAATGTCATTCTAGAACATTTATTTCTCTCTGTACAGCATACTGTCCTTAACGGAAAGACCTTTGGTCTTTCAGTGTTCAGTTTGGATAGTAAGGTGACAGCACCGGATGTATTAATGTAAATGGCGAGGTTCAAAGGAACATTCTAAAAGAATTAATTATTTATTCTTATTTTATGCGCTTTGCTGTTTTGCCTCCAAGTATGTCTGGGTGGGTTGTAGGATCCTCTGACACTGGAGTCACAGACAGTTGGGAGCTGCCATGTGAGTAACTGGGAAATAAACCCTAATTCCTTGGAAGAACAGCCGGTGCTCCTAACCACCGAGCCATTTCTCCAGCCCTCAAAGGACCATTTTTAGCAGTTTAAGTGCGTACACACAAATATGACTGACTTGTGTGTTGCTCTTCTTTGTTGGGGTTGGGTGGGCTTATGAGAGCATCTCTCTGTAGCCCAGTTGGTCCGTGAACTCATGGCGGTTCTTTCCCTGTCTCCCAAGTGTTGAAGATACAGGCATGGCCACCATGTCTGGCTCAGTGCGTTCTGACAGACTAAGTTTGCAAAATGAACAATGGGTGAGGCTGCAGTCTGCCAGCATTTAAAATAAGTGCATACCGTGAATTACAAGTCGAATCCCTCCGTCATCTTGGCTTTAGAGGTAGAGAGCTTTCTTCTTTCTCTTCAGACCGTGAGATTTTCCTCTGTGTTCAGTTTTCTGCACTTCACACTGTTGGCTACATAGTACATTTTTTTTGTGCTGTCAGCAGATATTCCCCCTACTCATATGACAGAGATGAGTCATGGCCGAGTTTTCTATTGCACGTCTGCAAATATCCACGTGCAAGAGTTTTATCTTGGAAACTTACCAGAATCTCTGGGTCGTAAGAGTTCATCACATTTATTTGAAATTGCCAAACAACAAACATAGTCCTGCTGACTTCGGCAATGAGAAGTTTTGCTTCTTCACAACGGTTTGGCAGTAGGTGACTGAGCGCTCCTGAGGTTTCCTTTTTTGCTTCCGACCACTGATGGTGGAGTTCTTTTCATATGGTCGCAGGCCACTTTAATTCCTTTCACTTCCTTTTGTGATATGCATGTGTTGCCCAATTTTTTTAAAAAAAAAGTTCAGTTTTTTTAAGTAGTTATTTATACTTTGTGGTTGTATACTTATTTTCAGTTGTCTTTAGAATTTTACCCTGATCAGCATGATTAGTCAGTTCTATAGTATTAGTCAACTTTCCCTTTGTAAGTGATGATCATGCCAAGACCCTGTGCATGCTAAGCACGTGTGCTACTGCCAAGCCGCATACTTCAGTTGGCTCATTTCACATGTGGCGCTTCCCTGGTGCCGTAACATGTCATGAGAAGAGGAGGTGACAAGGACTGTAGTTCTTTTGGAGAATTGTTTACTATTAATATACTTTTTAAAGTGATAATGTAATCCTAGTCTTTAAGATTATCAGTTACCTGTGTAGTGCTACTTTCAGTGAACATGCTTAATTTGAATTTTCTGGTTTCCTTGGGTTGGAGTGGATCTCCCTCCCTCCCTCCCTCCCTCCCTCCCTCCCTCCCTCCCTGCCTCTCTCATTATCTTTGTTGTTGAGGTGTACTGGTGGTGGTGATCAGCTCACACACAGTACCTGCCCGGACCTTACTGACCCCGAGGAGTGCCGTCAGATGGGAGTTCCTGTGTGACTTGTGCACTTTGGAATACATTCTGACCTGAGGAATGTGCCGAAAGATGCACAGTGATGAGCTGCAGGAAGCGGGGAGGGGAGTGAATGGTGGCTTCTCTAGTGCTGGGTTGTGGGAGGAGGACAGAGGTGACCGGCATGTGCAGGTGGAGGGCTATAGGGGTTGGGTGGTGGCTTTTCCAGTTCTTAGTGGAGCCCAGTTCTTCTCTACCCATCCTAACAGAAATGCATTTCTTGGTTGTCCTTGGCCTTAAAACAAGGACCCTCCCGGTTCATCAGTGTGCCTTTCTTTCTAGGTCTGTCAGCTGCCCAGCGGAAGTTTGCTCACTCTCTCAGAGACTTCAAGTTTGAGTTCATCGGAGATGCTGAGACGGACGATGAGCGGTGCATAGGTAAGAAACGTGTGAGGTCTGGTTTGCTTCCCTCTGCCTTGCCCAGCACGGACTCATGCCTTTGTCCTTACAGATGCCTCCTTACGGGAATTTTCTAACTTTCTGAAGAATCTGGAAGAACAGAGAGAAATCATGGTGAGTAGCAGGGATGTAAATTTATTAATTACCAGATTTCTACGAGGGGACAGTCTGGGCTGTGGAGTTGAGCCTGACAGAAATTTTGATACTTTTAGTGCTTTGAGTGGGTGGGGCATTCTGAACTCTGATTTCTGGGTCCATGATGGTTCTTTGAGTAGTTCTGGGTCAAGGTTCTGGGCCTCTGAAGTTTCTGGCTTCATTTATACAAGCAGAAGGCTGGGTGCTGCTTTTGCTTTTTGTTAGCAAGAGACTTTTGATTTACATAGGTGTTACTCTAAAGTTAAAAGCAGGAATGAGGGAGCAGAAGGATGCTTTTTGAGCCATCTCTCTGGATGCCTTGTCTGTGGGGGTGGACAGAGCTTAGATCTGGATGTCTCTAAAGTTCCTGTCTACACTGAGATGAGGTGATCCGGATTCTAGCGAGAGCCACTTCTCCATCCAGTAGCTCTGAGGGCGTGGCGCTTTGCTCAATACCTCGTGAACTCAGCAGTGGAGTGTCAAGGGCCTGAGTGATCTGTTTCTTTCTTGTAAGTTTGTGTGTCTTTTCCAATTACACAAAGACTCATGGTCTGATCACCACTGGGTTTCCACATACTATTGTCATTGATGCCTATCCCCCACTGCTTTAAAATAATTATAGCTTGCAGAAGACACTGGGTTCCGTGTCCCACACAAAACAATGAAATAAACACCTGTTCTTGACGCTTCAGAATAAGCACTCCCTAGACTTATGTTGAAGTGTGAGTGGGTTCAGATGCAATGACGCTGGTGATGTCGACCATGGTTACTAAAATAGTCACTCTCGTGTCTGTCTGTGTTGCTCTCAGCTGTTTACTTCAAGTCTTTGATTACATATCAGTCTATAAAGGAGAGAGTTACTCCACCCTGTTTTATGAATGAAGACACTGATCCACAAGGTCTGCCCAAGATCCTTGGTGAAGGAGCAGATAGAGCCCTGAGCTCCTTCACTTACTCTGTAGCCAGCTTCCTACATGCTTTGGATTCCCTGGGTGGTACCTATCGGAGTGCCTGTCAGGTGTATTTACTGGGGGCAGAATTCGAGGGGTGGAATTAATTTTGATTTTAAAAGTAACACAGCCATGTTTTCTAAAATCTTATAATTTGCACTGTGCCCTACGGTCTGAGATATTTTCTAGATGTTAAGAATTCCATGGAGGGATCTGAGAAGATGTCTCATTTGGTAATGTGCTTGCCACACAAGCACAATAATTCAAGTTTGTCTTGCCAGCACCCGTGTGAGAAGGCTGGGGATGTGGCAGTGTGCACAGGTAACCCTTGCACCAGAGAGGTGGACACGGAAGTATCCTGGGGCTTCCAGTTAGAGAGGCTGACGGAAGTGCTGAGCTCACGTTCCGTGAGGCCCTGTCTGAGAAATGCAGGTGGGGAAAGGGGTAGAGGAAGACACCTGCTTGTCGACCTTTGGCCTTTCCACACATCTGTGTATACACATGTGTCTGCAAACAGGTGTGTACACATATGACTATGTACACATAACATACCTGGAATTTCATGGTGTGCATTGGAAGATAGTGTGATCATGTGGACTTTTCCCGGCATGCACTGACAGGTTCAGCTAGTATCTGTATAATGTTATAGTCACTAATTTCTTAGCTATTAGTGAAGACTAAATATGACATTAGATCACAGTAGTGCCATGACATCACCTTTCTACACTGTGGTAAGTGGAGGCATGGGGGTGTGGCCTGTTAATGAAACATCTTGGTTTATATTATATAAGGGGTGTGTCGCGCGCCGCGCGTGTGTGTGTGTGTGTGTGTGTGTGTGTGTGTGTGTAACTTCCTTTGGCATTTCTCTTCCTGGATCCTGAGCATGTGGCTGTAGTTATTGTTCTTTCAGGTTCTTATTGGTTGGAATCTGAGGGCTTGGTAGGTGTGGTTTGAATAGAAATGACTCCTGTAGATTCACGGGTTTGAATGCTTGGCGCATAGGGAGTGGCGCTATTATAATGTTGGAGGAAATGTCACTGTGGAGCCAGGCTTTGAAGTCTGCTATGCTCAGGCTGTGCCCAGTGTGGTACACAGTCACTTCTGCTGACTGTGGATCAAGATGTAGAACTCTCAGCTCCAGTACCAGTTCTAACTGCATCAGCATGATGGTAATGGACTAAACCTCTGAACTATAAGCCAGCCCCAGTTAAATGTTTAACTTCCTAAGAGTAGCCATGGTCATGGTGTGTCTTCTCACTAAGACAGTAGCAAACGCTGCAGAGTTCCTGCATTCACAGTTTACATGCTCACAGGGGTGGTGATGAGTGGACGCACAGTGCATCGTGCCAGCAGACAGGAAAAGTGCTACTGTTTCGAGCAGATGGGCAGGAGCCGTGGGTGAGCTGCGGCAGAGGGGCTCTGTGTCGAGGGCCATTTCATAGAGCACTGGAAGCTGTCTTCCCCACAGAGTGTGACCACTTTCTGCCCTGATGGTCTGTTTCTGTGTTCCTTGGAGTGAACTGAGATGAAGACAGTAGAATGTGGTTTTGTACTCTGATGGAGATTTTTTCCGTTCCTAGAGATTGTGTTAGCTGACTGTGATGTAATCTTTAGCTTGAGAGGCAGCTGATAGGGCTTCTGACTGAGGTGAATGAGGGAACGAGGTTGGGTCCTGGTGCAGGTAGATATGAGAATAGGATTGTGTGTGTGCAGGGCTTTGAACCTCAGAGAATGTGCTACAGCATGTTAAAACCGACCTGTGGTCCTGCAAGCCTTTAATCCCAGCACTTGGGAGCCAGAAGCAGGTGGATCTCTTGAGTTTGAGGCCAGCCTGCTCGACAGAGAGAGTTCTAAGCAGCTAGAGCTACACAGAGAAACCCTGTCTTGGGTTAAAACCAAAGTGAAACAACCCAAAACAAACAAACAAAGAACCAACCACTACTCCACCCCTTCCCCCAAAACCTCTAACCCTCAAAACTGATGCTCGAGATCAATAGCTGCCGGAGAGGAAGCAGTGGGGGACAGCCGAGGCACCCCAATGTGTGAACAAGATCCCCAGTTCAGCTTGGGAAATTGAAAGCAGAACAAGAATACGGTGTGAAATTACATGTTCTTGGCACCCAGTGCCACATCCGATCTTGTTTCTTCTGTACTCCTAATTCTGCTGTCGTTTTGACTGACAGCCCTGCATTGTGGGTGCAAATATATACATTTCAAGTACAAATACCTCAGGACATATCTCAGGAAGGTGCCACTTTAACAGTAGCCACAACATGCCTTTATTCCAGAAAGCAATTCAGTATCCGATTTGTTCTCTCTGTATCTCTCTCAATAGTAGCTGGGTTCTCAGAATTGTTACTCAAATTAATTTCATTTGATTATAAATTTCTAAATCACTTTGGATTTGTAGGGTTTTCTTTTTCCTCCTTGACCAGAATTTAGACTTTAGAGTTAATCTTCTTTGGGATGAGATCTCAAGCTTGAAGTTACCCTGCGTTTGCCTCTTGAGTGCTGGGCACATGCATGTCCTGCCACACACAACCTACTGAGTATTGTGGCTATAGACATGCACCACCACAAGCAGTGAGCTGATTCTCTCTACTGGTGGTTAGCACATCTTCAAAAGCAAAAGCCTCCTGAGTCACCATAGAGTACAGCAATGAAATTAATAAAAGTTGAAAGGCCCGCATCGTTTAACCACATTGATGTGAAATGGTCCTCTGTATAACCTTGTTACAGAGTACTTCTTGTGACACACGAACACTGGGTGGAATCATCATGGCTCTCCGAGTCTTTAAAACCTTTCCCAAGCTTAGAAGAAGTGATGGTGGAGTTGGAGTAATAAACTTTGAACAAGAACAGACACTTACCCCAGAAACTTTGAGTGTGGTCCTGGGGAATAACTGGTAATTGGCAAGTTGATCAAATAGACAAAGGTCTCAGGTGTGGCTGGCAGGAGAGGAAGCAGCTACACCAGTGACTGTGGGAGGCAGGAGCTGTGCCGGAGCTGGGAGTAGTTTAATCAGTAAAAGGAAAAAATTAAAATCTATGGAAGGAAAAGACTAATGCCTGTAGTATTAATTACTAAAAAAATAAAACCTGTCTTGGGGTTTGCTACCTGCCTCAATGGTTTATGTTCCTGAAAGAAAGACACACACACACACACAGACACACACACACACAGCCTTTATATTTTATT